>ARYC01000231.1:0-164100 GCA_000711775.1 Oxytricha trifallax | reverse complement strand
TTAAAATCAAATCAAAAATGCAAGCAAATAAAATTATGTTCATATCAAAATACATTAGTAGAAAAAAAAGTATCTTATTTGGATTAGAACTTAAATCATTCTGTTAAAACTTAAATTAATTAATCAAACATTAAAATATTAAATTTTTGTTTTTTTCAATTTTTCCATTTCATTTCTATTTAAGGGCATATAACTTGTTGTTGCTGTAGTGATCTCTGAGTTTTCCAAAAAAATTAATTTTGAGATATCTTCAGGATATCTTCTTTCGGTATCTTCAGGGTATTTTCCTAAAAAAATGATTATGATTAATTTCAAAAAGTACAATAATAACAATAACAGTAGTAATAACAGCAACAGTAATAGCAATAAAATTATCAAAATTAACTAGAATTAGAGTACTGTTTAAATTCTTTGAGAATTTAAAAATTATGAAAATTATTGATTTTTATTACTTTATCATCATTGTCTTTATTTTCTTCTTCATCATTTAATCGTTTAACTTGAAATTTTTTGAAAATTTGGATTTTTTTAGGAAAAGCCCTGCACTCTAATTCTAGTTAATTTGATAATTTTATTGCTATTACTGTTGCTGTTATTACTACTGTTATTGTTATTATTGTACTTTTTGAAATTAATCATAATCATTTTTTTAGGAAAATACCCTGAAGATACCGAAAGAAGATATCCTGAAGATATCTCAAAATTAATTTTTTTGGAAAACTCAGAGATCACTACAGCAACAACAAGTTATATGCCCTTAAATAGAAATGAAATGGAAAAATTGAAAAAAACAAAAATTTAATATTTTAATGTTTGATTAATTAATTTAAGTTTTAACAGAATGATTTAAGTTCTAATCCAAATAAGATACTTTTTTTTCTACTAATGTATTTTGATATGAACATAATTTTATTTGCTTGCATTTTTGATTTGATTTTAAAAGTTTCCTCATTTTGATTATACCGTAGTAATATGGCCAGTTATACTTATGAAAGGTCTTGCTTAAAGGTTGTAGAGCAGAGACGTGCAGTGGGTTGGCAAGATTTCTAAAATTCAGAAGCTTCAGCAGTAAATTATAGAAGCTTAAATTGAAAAAAATATAATTCTCAATAACAATATCATTGAGAATTGTCTTAATGGAGATAGCTCTGAAATTCAAAGAATTTTACACTTACCCCAAAATATGGAAGCATTCTCTGATAAAACAATTGTAGACTTACTTTAACTCTTTGAGAATGCAAATATCTTTCATTATCTCGCTATAGACTTCAATAAAAAGTCCCAAAATTAAAGATTGAGTGTGAGTGCTGACTTTGAAAAGCTACAGCAAAATCTTGGCTTTAAATTATACAGTTCTCAAATTTTGTGCATTAATTATATTTGTGAAAACCTGCAAGCAAACCATTTGATACATTTTGGTATTGGAAATGGCAAGACCTTAATTTGTTTTGCGTTAGCCATTCTTATAGCTCTTAAAAGCAAGCTATCCTTCTTCATAGTTGGCAAGAATGAACACTTAGTGCAGAGAGATTTTAATAAGTATCAAAATATTACTGCAATGAAACTTTATTCCAACTTTAATTTCTTCGCAAAAAGTGCAGGTATTTATTTTCTTCACTCAACCACAACTCAAGAAATAAATGAAGGCTGCTAAATTCTTGAGTGTATGGTAAGAGTATCGTTCTTGTTGATGAATACGACTGGATTTTATTCGATGGCTCCAGTAAAATATTGTGAACTACTTAATTTTACAAGCAAGCTAAAAGTATTATTGGATTTTCAGGAAGCCATTTTCTCAAAGTGAAGAGAACTGTCTTAATTTAGCTTTTCATAGCACACCTGTACACCTGTGGTGTTCCCTACTCTTGATAAATTGTAAGGAGATAAGAAAAATTAGCTGGCTGACTTGCTAATAAGTTCAAATCAAGGAGATTACTTATAAAAAATCAAGGAAATCATAAAGGATTAAGTAGCTATTTCACCAGTTTTAATTGTTGCTTCAACGAATTATAGCGCTATTGAAAAAGGTTTTTTGAATACTAACTTTGACTTCAAAAGTTTCAGCCACTCATAAGTTGCTGCAATTGAATCTGCGATCGAAGGCAGGTATTTTTTGAGGAACACAAGCAAAAGCTATGGTGTGTATTTGTTTAACGAGTCACAGGGACGAGGAACAGACATTCAAACAAATGATGAAATCGATTAAAATGGAGGTTCATATTTAATTATTGCTGATCTTTTTTTTCAAAACGATCTGAAAAATAAATTATTGGTAGAATTGGCTGGCTGGCTAACACTAAAGGCAGGTGGTAACGCGTATTATATAGATACGCTTCTAAAGATAGTGAAGAGCAGCTTATCATTTAAGAACAGAGAGAAATCGAACTTAATTTTGATCGCAAGCACAATTAAGTATAATCAATTTTATAAAATCGGTTAGAAGCTATGGAAAATTTCCTTCAATGAAACTAGGTCCCTCAATAACCAATTTCTGCAGAACTTGCAAACGATTAGGAGCAAAATATAGTTGTGAAATAAATCGTTTAACATCTCGTTGCTCTAACTGAGAAAGCTTATAGTGAAGCAACCAACACAGCTGAAGAAGTGAAGAAAGAAAATCTTTAAGAAGAAATAGAACCTTAATATAATGTTGAATAAGGTGAAAAAAGTAAGTTGGGTTTTTATTAACATTCTCTCATAGAGCTTATTGAATATAATATGATTTAAAATCCTGTGCTGTAAAATAAACCATTCGATCAGGTATAGAAATTGGTGCATAGGAGTTTAAAGCGGTAGCACCATGAAATTACCAAGGCTCAAAGCAGAGAGATCCAAAAGTAAAAACAGTTCTGCTAGTTCAAAGAAAAGATTATTGAAAGGTTAATAAAAGCTTGAATTAATCAAAGAATAAAACAAGACTTGAGAGTTGGCTAATCGTCGCAGTGCTAGAGATAAAACATTCACTTGCACTTATACAGAGCTGCCAGAGAGTGAAGAGACTATGCAAAGTTGGTTGAAGGCAGCTTCAAGTGAAAGAAGGTTCCTTAAAAGCGACATAAACCATAGAAATCCAGAGAGAAAACCAAGATTAAGAATATGAAATTTATCTTAATTCTTTAAAGAAATTCACCATATTCAAGTTTTTTCTATTAAAAGCATATAGAGAATCGTGGAGGAATAGAAGCAGCAGCACTCAGTGTCTCATGTATGAAGACTGATTTTGCATGACTACAGGTTACCATCTTGCATAAACTACTCTTTCATCTTGCGTAAGTCAATCAACTCACTTTCCATATTGTCATGTTATTGCTTCAACTTTTTAATTTACTGCAAGAATTCTTGCTTATCTTGCTTCAAAGCCTCTTCATAATATTTTACTTCCTCAATTTAATCACGAGTTCTCTTTCTTTTAGATGAAATCTTAACTAGATTCACAGCCTAACCTCGTTCAGCTACACACGAAATTAAGAGAGAGTAAACTTACAGCTAAAGTTAAGGCATTTGCTGAGAGCGTCCACGAACTCGGGTCTCATTTCTATAACGAGATCTCTGTTTTACTCTAGCTTTTCTCTTCGTTAGAGCATCGCATAATGAATCATCTGGGAGACACGGTCGGTATCTAGGGTGAAGAGCAAATCGCAGATCCATTATCTGTCTAGGTGGACCCAATCTCGTTCATCAGGCAAGTTTTACAGTAGTCTTGAAGACCCTCTTGCATAATTGAGAAAGTCTTAAACTGTAAGTCCATCGATTTAAGGCACTGCTAACATTTTTACTGCATCTCTCCTTACATTCTATAATAACAATTAAAGGGGTAAGTTAATCGTTACATCTTTTTCTGCTCTTATGATTTACTTAAGGAAATAAATGTTGGTGGAGTCTGCTTTGGGTGGGTAAGAAAGCGTGGCAGTCTTGGGCAAGAAAGTTGTATAGCTCTTTCTTATTTTTGCATTTCTGGGCGAGTTCTTAGACAATGATACCAGTAAGTTATTATTGGTTCATTAAACTTTAAAATTAAATTACCTATCACCATTTTATATAGGTAAATTTTGATTCAGGAAGACACTACCGTTATTAAACTAGAGAGTGCTTTTCATGATAAAGAAATCTTTCCAGCACAGTCCAATTTCCGCTAGCGGAATTTCTACCAGCACCAAGAGAATTCATTATTATTTAAATTTAGGAATCCATTTATGGAATCATATTCTAAAAAACGGTAGTCAAGACTTTCAGAATTCTTCAAATTGGAAGATAAAAATTATGAGGGTAACAGCTCAAGTGAAGAGTCAAGCTCTTCCAACGAATCAGGAGATTCTTTTGATAATTAAGATTATTTAACAACTTACATGCTTTACTAGAGAAACATAACTGTCGCTGACGTTATCATAGAATCAGTGAGTTATAGAGATATGATTCCATTATTCAACTAAACTTGTAGAGAAATTTCAGAGTTTGAAAGTGATGGATATCATAGAACCTAAGGAAATTTATAGAGAAACTGTTTAAAAAGGAACTAAAGAATCATTACTTAATGATAGTTAAATAAGAAGTCTTGGTCAACTGGTGTTGAAGCTTTACACTGACTATAAGTAATCTGACTTAGAGCCTTATAGATTACTTGATTAAGCTGAAAATTTTGATTTAAATTTGCTTGAAGCAAAAGTAATTGAAAACCATAAAGTCAAAGATTCATAATTTATAATAGGAAATTGATTAATTAAATTGATAATAAATTATAATAAAATGAAGTCTTAAGATGGTGTTGGTGAAGATGGTGGTCATTCACTAAAATTTGTAAGTTACAAAAAACATATCTAAAATTTTTTTATTTCAGCAATACTTACCAGCAGGAGTAGATATGTCAATTGACCGAAATTTCAAGTGACGCTAGAAAAAGATGGGAACAACAAAGTAGGTGTGGCCAGATGGAGCAAAGTACTAAGGTCAATATTAAAATGATAAAGCTGTTTATGATTCCATTTTCTTTAATTATCTATACTAATACTTTTAATTAAAATTCATTTTCGTTTTAAATTATACATTTCCACTTATTTTTCATAATTAACTTACAGTGTTTGGTTAACACACACACAACTTAATGCAACCGTGCCTCATAGAGTATTAAAGTAGTTAGGGAAGGAAAAAATATAGTAAGAGAAAGAGTTTAAAATTGCAGAGGAGTCTCTGTGACTAAGAAATCATGAAAAGTTATCTTACTAACAAATCATGAATAGACTTGTAATTTCTTATTACAAATTAAGAAGATGCTTAAAGAGCCCTGTAAGGAAAGCTTAATTCTGGAATTTAAAACAAATTCAGAGAGGAAAATATAAAAAACTTCATAGCAGAGCTCGCACTTATATCGTTAATATGCTAATGTTTGATACTTAGCCAGTTCAAGTTTCAGATATAAAACATACTTTGTAGAAGAATATTTAATTATAGTCCAACAAAAAGTAAATGATTAGAAGATTCTTGAAGAATGAATTAATGATGACCTAGAAGTAAATCAAATAGATTTCTAATTTGCATAATAGCAATAATAGTAAGCTTCAACGATAGTATGCAGCCTTGTAATTCGTTGATAACTTAAGTGAGGGTAAGAGAATTATCAATATAGATGAATCCAATCTTAATTAAACAGATTAAAGACACAGAGGGTGGACTACCCATTATGTTAAAAATAGAGTTACAAATTCATAGAGACTAAAATAAATGAATTTGATTATTGCAGTTTCAAGTTCTGGAGAACTATTCTACACAGTTAATCACGGAAGAACTAATTACCATTCATTTATGTACTTTCTATGTAAGCTAATAAAAGTACTGGAATAAATTGATGCTGACTGGAGATCAAATACTTTAATACTTCTTGATAATGCTCCTTATCACAGATCTCAAAGTATAAATGAAAAGTATATGTAATTGAGTTTACTTATAATGTTTTTAGGCCCCTATCACTATAAAGTCATTATTATTTAAACCACCTGAAAATGGTTTTTATTTATAAGGGCATTTATATTATTATTTTATATGAATTTCACTAATTTTCGATTAGTGAAATTCATATATATTAATATTTATTTTAATATAATATACTTTAATGATGTTAATAGCAATAATGACATATACATTATTACACAATGTCCTTTAATTGGACACTAACAAAAACTTAAATCATAAATTTTAACATTTTAATATTTTTTAAATTATAACTTAGTTAAATATATAACGATTGATGAAAGTTAAAAAAAAGACTTATATTAGTTCTCTATAGATTTTTAGAACTTCTCTCTATAACAAATAGAGATTCTTAGGTACTCATAATAATAAATATTTGTGGACGAAGTATTATTATATTATAACATTAAGGATTCTATATAATCTATTTAAAATTAAGTATAGTTCAATATAGATTTATTGCTAATTCTTTTTAGATTATGAGGATTCCTCAATTTCAATTTGCTAAATTACCTAATTATTTTTGCATTAAAATGTACTTCAAATTATCTTAACAAATTAGCTTTAATTAGTATATATTATTATATAATATTAGTTAAATAATTATAAGTATGATATTATACTTAAGTAAGGTCTTTAAATCAAACTTCCCAACCATCATGACAAATATTTCTAATTTTCTAAATGCATAAAAAAGCTAATCGGGGTTTGAAAAATATATGATAAGTTTACTTGAACTAAAAACATCTCAAATTTTTGTAATCGATTTTAGAATCGATGAATAGCACCTGTTGAATTAATGTATTCTTGGATTAAGAACAGAGACTTAAATCCATTAAATACAAGAGCCTCATCAAAGTAAGATTTATTTTTGTAATAAAATTTAGTGGCTACTGGGCAGCATTTATGAAAGAGCTAGGCATGAATATTAGCAGAATTAATTAGAATTTAGTAAGACGCTGCTTCTATCATGTATTAACAGCAGCTCTCGAATCCATTTCTCTTAAGGATTTATGAATGAAAGTGTTACTCAAAATAGAATATTTCATATTAAGCCATTTTGGATTCTAAATTTAGGAATAAATAAACACTTGAAGTTTTCATAACTTCTAAGTTACTTGCTTAGTTTACTATAAATTTACTGCCTTTATTCATTTAAGAATTAACTTTCACTCTTTATGTCTATAGAACATGTTATAACAGCGGTGTATAAATAATATTTTCTGTAAAAGCCAATCAGTCATTTTATAATTTTAAAGACTAACATTATTTGGATTTTACTATAATCCAATAAATTTTAAAGCTAAATTAAAAAGCCAATAATCCAATTTTAAATTATTGATAAAATACAAAACAATAGGAAATATAAAAAATTAAAAATACAAAAAACAGACACAAATTTATAAATGTAAATAATATTAGAACTAATTACAAAAAATGTCAAAGTAATAAGAGCATTATTACAACTTTTTTTTGCATTATACTAACTGAACATAAATTTTAATATGCTTTAATTATATTTATTTAGAATTTTTGAAATCATTCTATTTAAGCGAAGCAGGTTTTGATATTTATGAATTATTTAAATTTGTATTAGTTTATTATTATTAGAGTCTCATTCGTTGTCATGCTTTCATCTAAATATAAGCTTTAAGAGTTATTTATGGCCTAATTCTCTAAAATTTAATTGATATTTTATGATGACTTGGTGTTTAGTAGTCTTTAATTATGATCTAAAAACAAAATGTGTGAGTAATTACAAGAAAATTAGTTAAAAATACGAGGAAATATATTTTAGATAACTTACTAATGGATTAATGCGCTGAGACCTCTCTGATCCATTTTTATTTATAGATTTTTAATTTTATTCAGTTTTAATATAAGTTAATCACAATTTTTGATTTCAAAAAATTCACATATAATATTATGAAGTTAAAAACTAAACAAGTAAGAAAAATAAAGCTTAATAATTTAAATTTAAAATGAAAACCAAGTAAAAAGAAATTTAAGAATCAAATAATAAATATGGAGAAAGACAGATTTAAGAGGATAAAGTTTAAGAATCAAAAGCCAGGTTAGTTTAGAATGAAAATAATAATAATAATAATTTTTATAATACTAGTGTGAGGATTCACACTTAACAAGTTTTGTTTTAATTTAATATTTTAATTATAATTATTTGTAAATTATTTATCAACAAAATTTTTCCATTAAAATTTTTCTAACGTTTAAATATTCACCATTCATTCGACTATAAATTGAGAGCGCTTTAATTTAAAATTATAATAATAAATTAAAAAAAAAACATCTCGTCTAGGGAAATATTTATATTCAACAAATTTAATCCAAAAACTTCAACTCAATTAATTCTCAAGGGGTTCCTCATATAATTCACGTAATTATAAGATTGATTTTTTGTAAATTAATTTCTCAAAGAATTTACTATATCTTTTCAACTTTACAGAAACTAAACTTCACACTAAATTAAAATGATTAAATTATCATTATTATTAAAATACAATTGATTTGGGAAATTTGAAAAATAAATATTTAAATCAATTTAACAGTATGTGTAACAGCCATGTATTAGCGCAGCTTTTAATACTAATCAGGTTTTAAAAATATATAATTAGAGTGTAATTAAAAAACGGTAATTAAATTAAAAATGTACAGTAATTGGCCAGGAGAATGTACAATTTGAACATGGTACATTTAATTAAATTATTATAATTATTTTTAATATTAAAAATATATAATGTACAATGTACAGTTCGTACAATCATATATGACATTAACCGTACAAATAACAAACCCTAATAGTCTAATTCTAAAGGTGTGATGTATAATATGTTTAAAGTTTTAATTAATTATTAAGCGTAAGGTACTAATGTCTGAGCCGTGTAATCTGTACCACTTCCTCTTCCCCACGCCAATATTACTCTATGTCTTTCTCCTCCAGATGTCTGACTGCGCTGTACCGTATCTTCTCTGATCTCTATCGTCCGTGCCACTAGGGCCTAGTTGTTGCCGGCCATCACAAGTCCTTTAAGACATCCTTTGCACCAGTTCGCCGATTTCGCATCTTTCAAAGTGAATCACAAGTAAACAGTAAGCTACAGTCGCCGGGTTCTGCCCTAGTGGCACGGACGATAGAGATCAGAGAAGATACGGTACAGCGCAGTCAGACATCTGGAGGAGAAAGACATAGAGTAATATTGGCGTGGGGAAGAGGAAGTGGTACAGATTACACGGCTCAGACATTAGTACCTTACGCTTAATAATTAATTAAAACTTTAAACATATTATACATCACACCTTTAGAATTAGACTATTAGGGTTTGTTATTTGTACGGTTAATGTCATATATGATTGTACGAACTGTACATTGTACATTATATATTTTTAATATTAAAAATAATTATAATAATTTAATTAAATGTACCATGTTCATATTGTACATTCTCCTGACCAATTACTGTACATTTTAAATTTAATTACCGTTTTTTAATTACACTCTAATTATATATTTTTAAAACCTGATTAGTATTAAAAGCTGCGCTAATACATGGCTGTTACACATACTGTTAAATTGATTTAAATATTTATTTTTCAAATTTCCCAAATCAATTGTATTTTAATAATAATAGTTTCTCTACATTCTATTGTTCTGAGTAAATGACATTCTTGATTTCTTTATGCTTAAAAATGGAAAATTCAAATCTAGCCTACAAAAAATAAGTTAAATTTGAAATTTGAATTTAAATAAATAACTTGGAAATTATTAAAATTAATCATCAAATATTTTTGTTGTTACTCTTGATTTTACTATTCAATTAAACTGGTCTTGATACAATTTTGTGTATTTTAATGTTGTATGATTGGGATTACTATCCAAAAATTAATGATTAATTTAGAATAATCCTTTACAAAAAATAAAATCTACTTCATAAATCGCTTAATAATCGGGCAAAAATAAATATAAATTAAATAATTATAATAATTAAATAGCTATTTAATTTAAATATATATGTCTTTAATTTAATTAATGTCTTACTTGACTCTTTGATTTTCTTAATTTAATCTAATTTCCATCATCGCATTAATCTTTTCCTAAAAAAATTTCAAAGTTTAAAATTACAGTTTCTTAATCAAAATCAAATTAGAAAAATAATTACTAATAGCAAAAATTAATAAGGTAAGTATAAATATAAATTTGGAATTAATATGAAATTAATTTTGATTAATTTATAATTATTTTATTCTTAATTATTTAAATTAATTAAAACTTAATTTTGTAATTATAAATCTTAAACTTAACAAGACTTTTATAGGTAAATGCAAAGAATAAAATACAGAAGCCATTTTAATTGCATAGATTAAATTCAAATGCTAAAATAAAAAATGAGAATTAATTTAAAGAGATTTCTCAATATTTTCATACATAAAGTATGAATTAAATTACAAAGTTAATTAGTTTAGCAATAAACTAAATTAAGTTTATAAATATAAAAATGTAAGGAACCATATTAAAGTCTAAATTATAAGACTAAATAATTTTTAAAAATTTAAATAATATATTCAAGTATTTTAATATTGTAGGAATACATTTGATTTGGGAAATTAAATTATAAATATATTTAATATAAGTGCAAATATTGGCAGTTAACATTCTTGAAACCTAGACAATATGGTCCTTGTTTGAAAGAGAATTAAAAATCATCTGGACTTAAATATTACGGTACCCCTCTATCGCATCCCTGGAGCGAGTTAACTCGACTTTAATTTTGGCAACAAAATCTACTAAACAAATCACACAAAATTAAAGTCGAGTTAACTCGCTCCAGGGATGCGATAGAGGGGTACCGTAATATTAAAGTCCAGCTGATTTTTAATTCTCTTTCAAACAAGTACCATATTTTCTAGGTTTCAAGAATGTTAACTGGCAATATTTGCACTTATATTAAATATATTTATAATTTAATTTCCCAAATCAAATGTATTCCTACAATAATTGAAAACCCCAAAACACCTGGTTACTTTATTTCAAAGTTTAGAGCCAGTAAAATAGTTTACTCAAATGCTTATCAATCTCTATTAATAACAACCTATATAAATAACGATTATTATATAATCTTCACTACCATTTAAGTTAATTAACTGTAATTTCCATTGTTAATTCTGATAGTTAACAATATAAGTTATAGACTATAATTAAAATTGAATTCAAAAATTTAACTTACCCTATTATTAAATCCACACCCTATATATAAATCCTTAATTTTAAGCAACTATCTTAATCCCCTATATATAAATTAATTGAAATTAAATTCAATATTAGTAGAATCAATTGGTGAAATGAAAAAATAGGTTTTAATTTTGATTTTGTTCTATAATAATTTTAGTTTTGATTTAGCACTATTTTTAGTAATAATCAAAAATAGTAAAAATAGAAATGGCTTCTCAATACTTTCTAGTTTATATTTACTTACCTCCTTAAATATCATATAGAAAATATATTATTAATTATAATTTGCATTTACAATGATAATGCTCTTGATCTCAAATTATCAATATCTTACAATAAATGTAAAAAATGTAAAGAATATTAAGAATTTGAATTTATAATTTACTTACAATTTTATAATAATTGTATTCAATTTTTTTAACCCTAATTTATATCACTTTTACTTGAATAAATTTTGAAGCAAAGAACAAAATAAATATGATTTTAAAATCCATATCATGCACTTTTTATAATCTATAATACTTGGTACTATTAAAAACACTCTTAGAGTAATAATGCAGAGTGAACTGCATTGAAAATAGTGGGATTTTGCAAATAAGTAAATTGAATAGAATTAAATAAATTTAAATAGCAATTAAAAAAATGTCTCTTAAATAAGTAAGCAAAATAAGTGCACTTTTATAGAGTGCAAAGTTAGCTAAAATTAGTAATTAGAAACTTTACAGTTGCTTGTCTTGTTCACTTGCGTGAATTAAATATAGTGCATATAAGCACTCTGTAAAGAGTGTAAGTGTAATTAGCGTGAATTAATAAAAATTAACATGAAATATAAGTGCATGAATAGCTTCGCTATAATGCTATTCCAGTGTAACAAACGTTTGCGAATATAAATAGCACTCACTTTATATCAAAAATTATGAAGAATATGCGTTTACATAAATTTAAAGACACGGAAATGTAGAACTCGAGTTGCTCTTCAAAGTTCACACAAAGCGCACTGAAGATAGTGGTGTAAGTTGCGTTGTTAATAGAGGAAGTGCGATAGAGATGCAGATTTATCACTTTTTGTTTTCACATTATTATGCATTTATCTTTAAAAATTAAAAGTAATGTGAAATTAAATACAAGCTGAAATTATTTTGATAAACATAAAATATAAATGAAGCTGAGTGAGTGATCAACACTTAAACCAGATATTAAGGTAAGTAAAACTAAACTATTTATATTAATATTCTTGATAACTATTGATTTACATCTTCAAGTTGTTTGTAATATTATATTCACAAAAATTCAAACACATTTAAAATTTTGGATACATATTTATTAAATAAAAACTCATATTTATGATGCAAAAATAACAAAAATACCAAAAACTCTTGACTGTTTGTCCAATTGAATTTTAAAGAATTAATATTAATAGAACAAGTACAGATTTACCCTCACAGTTGTTTGTTGGTAGAAATAGATTAATTTCGGAAATAATGAAAATATAAATGTCATCAAATTAATCAATGACAGTTAGTATTTGAGTAATTATAATCACGCTTTCTTATAGCATAATTTAGGACATTTTGTAAATAAGTTAAAACTATTTTATAATTATCAATTTCACATCAGTTTTAATATATTTCACATTTTTTTATTCCCAATCATTTGTATTTTATCAATATTAGTTTAATTATTAAAGTAGTAATTATTAATTAATTAAATTCAAACTTAATTCAAATGTGGAGGTAAAACCGCATCCCCTCACAAATAGTGTGAATGGTAAAACTTCGCCCCTAGCCGGTCAACAGGGTACAAACCCCATATATTCTTGATCAGCATGTCAAACTCTATAAGACTGGTAAGTATGGCCTTAAAATAAAATCATGAATTTTTTCGCATTTTCACCGTACTTGTATTCTCTGAATCGCCTCCCTCAAATTAAGTTAAATTCTGTCCTTTTAAATTTCCTTATTTATCGATATATTTAAAACTTTTTATCAACTTATAAATTATATGTTTACATACGTATTGGGGTTTATATAATATATTTTGTAGAAGACTCTTGATTAAAATATATAAGAAATATGTTTAAATAGGTAAAAATTTAAAAGTGAATAATAGTTTATTTAGTGGAAGCAAGAGAATAAAAATTTGGAATTGGGTAGACTAAAATATCTCAGAGTTTGAAAAATTTTAAACTTAATAAATTGATAATTATTTTTTGCATAAATTTTGAAATTAATTGTAATTGATAAATTAGATGTAAAAAGAAATGTAAAATTTCTCAATATTATAATAGAATTGTTTAATTTTTTTGCAGCTTCAATAATTTCAATTTAAAATAAAATATTTTTAATGTAAACTTAATTAGCATTTTCGCTAAGTAATTTATAAAATTTGACTATTTATAAATCTTTTTTAAATAAAGTATTCTGATTTATTTTTTCTTATTAATCAATGCATATAATCATTGATGCTGTTTATTCAGTTTTTTTTAATTTTAAAGCTATTATTAGTTAAAAAACTATAAACATATAAGATTGAGAGCTTTATAATTTAATTGCAATATTTTTTTAATAATGAAAAGACCGTTTTTAAAATGGCCATTAAATTTGTTTTCATGATACTACTGAAAAATTTGAATTAGAAAAATCAACAAAGACACTAATCCTCTTCAGATCAACCTCTAAGTTTTCTTTATCAAACTCACAAAAACATTAATGAATTCAAGACAATTGATTAAATGGGAAAGAGGAAAGCTAAAGATTTATTAAATTAAAGAGCGAACAAACGTGGAGTATCTCAGTCAAAAACGACAATAAACTAAAGATTTTTCAGAAATTCATCAGCAACATCATTCAATTAGTGGAAAATTTGAAAACTTCATTTATACCACTCACTAAAGTGTCATTGATTAATAAGATGTCAAGAAAAAACTCATTCATAAAAAAATTTGGCTTCTTTACTGAAAAACATAAATATCAAAATCTATCATCTATTTACAAAAAAATTCTAATAAAATGTATTGAATAAGTGCAATATATGTTAATTACAAACTGTTAATAAAAATGATTATTGCTATATAAAAACATACAAATTGTAACCGTTTAAAAAAAGATCTGCTCCAACTATTGTCTTAATTAAAACTCTTAGGATTATCAATCATAAATTTCATAATATATTAATATTATTTATTCATTCATGTGTTGTGTTGAATATAATAACTGTTAAATTGGTTAAACAATAAATATTTTAAAACATACTATGTTACTTACACAAAGATAAACCAACCCTTACCTTGATACCCTTCCCCCACCACCCCCCTTTTTGATACTCATGGTTAAAATGCACCACTAAACCTACAACAAGAACTACTTTATATTTATTAAGTATAAAGATAGAAGTATTTTCATTTCAACTATAGGTTTTATCTAAAGTAAGCAACACCGTTAAGTTCTACTCTAACAAAAGTATTTAATTTACTTATATCATCTGTATTATAATTTATTAGCATTTTTGATATGCTTAACAAGTATTCTTGCAAAAACTAAGCAGATTTATTTTATTTCTATTGCAAGAGTAAAAATATTAAAAAAGCTAATTGAGAATAAGATTGAAACAATAAATTTTATACACTAATTTTATTGTGGGATATTAGAAATTCTTGCAATGTTTAGTTATATTTGATATATAAATATACCAATATATGAACTTTATATAGACGAAGTTAAAAAATTATTTACTAGATATAATATATACTCTTAGTTAATAAAGAATATACACAGTATTTATTATATTATTTAAGAGTATCATAGCTAGAGTTTTTTATTTTATATTTATGATAAATTTTAATATATTAATTAATTAAAAATAAAGTATACTTAACTGCAAATATACATTTAGAGTAATTCAAATCTCCACCTAATATAATGTTTTTCTTATATAAATATATATATATAAAATTTAATCAACTATTTCCTGTGATGAATATTTCATTTATACTTGGTCATCATGTTTAATCTTAAATGGATTTTTAGATTATCCCTAATTGTATTTATTTAATTAAAGATATAAGGACTTAATATTGCCATTTTTTAATAAAAAAGACGGCTGGCTTGCCCTTGATGTAGCCTTATAAATATATTATTTTAGTGATTATATTCCCAATGGTTTTGAAAATAGTAGTGTATCCCAAGAAAAAAGACAAATTATATAATTTTTTTACAAAAGTTTACTTCTTATCATAAAAATTGAACAAAATATGATAATAATGCTTTTTATATATATATATATATATATATATATATAAAATATTTGACTTTACTATATAAACATCAAAATTAAAATTTAGTAGGGATAGTGTTAAAATAGCAAAACTGGATAAAGTATGGATTTGGCATTTAGCCTATTGTAATTTTAATCACAAAATAGCATCCCTAAATCAATTTAAATTAAAAAATAAAAATTTAATATCAGAGATGAATGTAGATAAAAAATATATTAATAATCGATTGTTTGTTTATATTCATTACTTAATTACAATTAGTTAGAAATTATAAAAATATTAACTGAAAGGTAAAATAAGTACTAGATATTAACTTTAATATTGTTAAAATACATTTGAAATGGAATTTTTAGAGAAATTCAAAATGAATTTCATAATAAATAATTATAACTGCCTTTAATTACAAGATGATATTCAAATTTGATTTAAAAGATAATTATGACCAAATTAATTAATTAAATATATAAATTTACTGTGCTAATTTTGCAAACTATTCCTACCAAACAAGGGAGATAGTTTGTGTGCAAATATATATTTATTTATTTTAATTAATAATGGCTCTTAAAATATCATTGAGAATCGTGCTCCTCTGCCTCTGTGTCTCTCATGTTTGCTCTATCCGAGTTGTTTTTTATAGATTCTTTATCATGTGTGTCATCGCTCACAATGCGTTCCTCATCAGACCTATCCAAGAGATAGTTTGCCAGCTGCACCGCATTGAAGGATAACTTAAGTTTTCCTGATTTACCCTCCACCTTTGGTTTCACGATGAAGCATCTACTCTCAAAGGAATCGTTTTCCTCCAAAGAGGTTCTTTTCCAGGGTATTTCATTAGTTGTAATGATTGTGCAGCAGTCTTTTAATACCTTAGTTGCCTCCCCGTATTTCACGTCCACTGCATACCCTTTGCCTTCAAGTTGCTTCTTCATTGCGGGAATGTTGTATATATGCTAAAGGATTTCTCAAGATTCATCTCATCGATCAAAATTATATGAGGCTCCTTTTCAAGATATCTTGCGTCCACGTGGAAGTGAGAGGTCCCAGGATTTAATTCGTCACAGATAAATATGGAGTCTATTAATTACAATATTGTGCTTTTGCCAATTTTTGCTGGCCCATACAACCATACTCAGTGAATCTTTTTATCTTCTTTTTTTAGTTGCACTTGATAGAGAGCCTTGGCAACTTCTTGGTATCCCAGTTCTCTCAATATCTGATCTGATAGCTTTTAGGATTCATCGTGTATTTTCTTGTTGTTCTATGTAAATTCCTCCAACTTTTCTTTTATCAAGATCTTGATTTTTGCAACGACACCCAATTGTTTTAGTATCTTATGAGCATTATTTAGTGTTTATTATTACTGACAGATTTATACAGCTGAATCTGAATCTCCTAAGTTTTTGTATAAGTATTACTTGAACGACATAGAACCGCGTGCTATATTTTACTCCGTAAATTCTTTCACAAAATGATTTGAATTTTTATTTTTGTTGTGGAACTCGCTTTATCTCATCGAGAGTTTTAAGGGCAGCTATTTTTCCATATTCAAGCTGCATCTATTTTTCCTTTCCGTTAACAAGATTTAATCCTTAATGTGCGATGAAGAGCTCTTCAGTGATTTTAATGTTTAGTTCTAACATTTAAAGGTCGAACTTTCTAAATAATTGGTAACCACCTCAATTCCTGTTTTTGAAGTACTCTCTATTTATGCCATCAGAATCTCTTGATATCTTGATGTGAATGTAGGCATTATTGCTCTTCTAATCTTCAAAGACACTGACTTCAGTTACACATGATTGGTTTGCTTGAAGCTTTGAGTGAATCTTCCCTGCCATGCTCTACCAAATAGATCCCGTGATTAGGAAGAAGTAATCGTATCTTTAGTTATAATTCTTTGAACTTTTTGACATTTTGGTATTGGTAGCCAGTACTTAGTTTTAAAAAGAGAATGTGCTATTCATTTCAATATTTATTTGCCCGACATTTAAAGAGTAATTATTAATTATAATAAATAAATATATATTTGCACACAAACTAGCTCCCTTGTTTGGTAGGAATAGTTTGCACAATTTGCACAGTGAATTTATATAATTAATTAATTTGGTCATAATTATATTTTAAATCAAATTTGAATTATCATCATTTGTAATTAGAGGCAGTTATAATTATTTATTAAATCTATTTATTACTATTACTACTAAAGAGGGAAGCTGGACCAACAACAAAAAGGAAAGCTGATGTAGTTGAGGGCGAGGGAAGTGGCCCCCAGGAACAAGCCAGTACTACTATTGCTGCAAAAACAGAAGCTGGCTCCGAAGAGCCTAGTTCTATAACTACTAGGTGGATTGCTGATTACGACAACTCCAATGATCTCGATGCCTACGAATTCAAGAAAACTACTTAAGCCTCCAACATTGAAAGTGCATCGGCGACATCAGGAAAACATACGACAAGGACAACAACAAAAATAAATATAACAAAATCAGACTAACAATCATACTGGAGGCACGGGATATGCCGCCCTGGAGAACACCCTAGTTGCAGGTAGGGACCGAACTGGCAGTCTTCAGTATACCAGCTAAGATCTTTGAGAAACCTAATGTTTATACTTAACTAACTAATTTAAGGTATATTATATTTAGTAGTAGTAATAGTAATAAATAGATTATATACTAAGTCTAGAATTTTTGATTTCTAGATTTTTAATTTCACTTGCCTTTAGCGATTTTCTATCTCTATCTATCTAATTATTTATTATAAAATTCATTTTGAATTTCTATAAAAATTCCATTACAAATGTATTTTAACAATAATCTAGTACTTAATATATATCATTATTACTATTATTACTACTTATACTACTACTTCTATTATCAAATATGTTTGTTTAAACCTTTAATTAGTTGATTAGGTTTAGTTTAAATAATGTCGACAGAACTCACCGGACTACCGGTGGCGAGCCTTTTAAGTACCAAACTGCCATTCAGTATTTATCCTGGAGGGCATCTCCCCTGCCTCCAGTAGTGCGGTGGTAGCAGTAAATTCCCGTTTTTATTTTTTGAGATCGGAGTTCAATTGACCAGGGAATCTGAAGCAGTTTGTAAAGTTTTGGTATCAGTTGAGATCAAGTGGTTAAGATCAACATAGGTTGGAGTGAAAATTTTAGAATTCTGAAGTGGATATCGTAAATAGCTTCGTTATCAATACGCATAACTTCATTAGCTTCATTTGTTTTGACAGTCGTCGCCTAAGAATTGAAAACAAGGCTCTTCGGAGCTAGCAGCTAGCTTGGTTCTGGGGGCATTCCCTCGCCTTCAAGTCTATCAGCGCCCACTAATGTAGTTGATCCAAGGTCCATCTTTAGTAGTAGAAGTAATAGTAGTAATAGTAATAATGAAATCATATAAGCTATTTTTAAAGATTTGAAGCTGAAATACTCCTGTCATGCCCAAATATACCAAGATAGTGATTGATGCTTCATAAATATAATGAAAAATTTATAATTGAAGTAAATGATATAAGACTAGTACAATTTTAAATTAATTCTACTTTTTAAAATACTATCACTGTCGTAATTGAATAGAAAAATTCATATAAATAGCCTAATTTATATTCTAATTAATATGTTTAAAAATCTGAAGTAAAAATTAGAACAATTCACTTACTCTATTTGTACATAAAATTAAAAAAATATATATAATAATTATTTATTAACATATGAATATAATTAGAGAAATACATTTGATTTTCAAAGAATTATTAAATAATCAAATCTTTTGATATATAGCTTTAATTATTCATAAATATTTAAAATAGTTATTCATGTTAATCAAGTATAAGTAAATAAATAATAGGAATCAGTAATGAACCAAGAAATTAGTGAATAGTAAAATATATTATAGATCAAAACTAATATTGAATCTTATCAGTAAAATTAAATATTAAAATAACCTATTAAAATTGTTAAATATATATATGATCAAACTATGATTGTTGGATAAATCAATATTTCTTAATAAATATATTTAGGTGTGTAAACAAAGATGTAAATATATGCATAAGAATTGAAGCAAGTTCATTTATAATGGCTAAGTCAAAAAAAAACTTTCGAATTAGCTTGTCATTTAAATAATATTAAAAAAAATCTAAATTGTTGATTAATAAATAATACTATTTTAATATTCGAAACTTTTCTTAATAGCAAATGAGTTAGAAGATTTTATGCTTCTCTTTTTAAAATAAATAAAGTAAATACAAATAAATAGCCCTATTTTTAATCTAAATTTATAAACATCTTCAATTAGGAATTCAAGATTTCCAATTCAATCAAAGAACTTTTTCTAGTCCATTCCCTAGAGTAGTATCCAGATAAACTTTTTCTATTACAGTAATGGTTCACTTGACAGCTCAAACT
Organism: Oxytricha trifallax; assembly: GCA_000711775.1. Classification (NCBI taxonomy): domain Eukaryota; phylum Ciliophora; class Spirotrichea; order Sporadotrichida; family Oxytrichidae; genus Oxytricha; species Oxytricha trifallax. Next base: position 144,207 of record ARYC01000231.1, on the reverse strand, counting down.
ACATTTACTTTTCTCATCCTACTCCAAATTTATATATAAATAATCTAATTTTTTTGTTTAGATAAAACCCCTAGAGTATTTTTTTTAATTAAGTTGAATTTCAATTTAAATTAAATATAGTATTTTCATTATTATAAATATTTGGTAGCTTTCTGCAAATTTATTAAAGTACTAATATATATATATATATAAATATAGGACTACTATCAAAAATCAAAAAGCTACCAACTTTTGAGGCCTGGTCTGATTAAATTTTATTTGAGTATATTAACCCTTAATTATTATAATATATACACCCCAGTCAAAACAAAGATGCTCTTCCCAGATAATAGAGTATCACACAAGATCATTCCCTTCTTATCATCGCCATCGGTGGAGATGGACCCCCAGCTCCTCCCACCAATCCTCTGTGCCGCTCTCGAGCCCTCCCACATCCCAGCAGCCGCCATCTTTGGGACGAGACTCAGATGCTTAATGGACAACCTGTTTGTTAGGCGGAGATCCTACAAGACATGGTAGATGCCATCTTTGACAGGAACGTGACCAGCCACTACCAAGAGATGGTCAACAGCAGCATCGAGCTACGACTATCCGTGCGTAAGCTCACCTTCCCCAGAGAAGCGACATATCGATCAGAGAAACTGCTTGACGAGACGAGGGAGGCGACCATGAGAATAAGGGGAGCAGTACCTGATAGTGAAGAAGCGACCGAGGTCGGAGGTGGAGGCCTCTCAGACGACCTATTGAGTAAAAATAGAAGAATAATCCAAAATGTAATGAATAATCAAGATTTTAATTACACTATTTTAATGTTAATTTTTAAAATTCTAATTAAACACTACTCTATCTCGAAATTTCAATGACTTTGAGATAGAGTGCGATAGAGTAATATAAATTACTAATATTATTTAAAATATAAAATAAATGGAATTAAGTTTTAAAAAATTCTAATGTTGTTTTTTTATAATTTACTAATCTTAAATTAAATTTTAGAATATAATTAAAATAAGACACATACCTTTAAATATTTTTGTATGAATAGTTAAATTATTTATATAATTAAATAAACAATCTCTTAATAAAAAAAACATTAGAAATTTTTAAAACTTAATTCCATTTATTTTACATTTTAAATAATATTAGTAATTTATATTTCTCTATCGCACTCTATCTCAAAGTCATTGAAATTTCGAGATAGAGTAGTGTTTAATTAGAATTTTAAAAATTAACATTAAAATAGTGTAATTAAAATCTTGATTATTCATTACATTTTGGATTATTCTTCTATTTTTACTCATTGGATACAACCCCAACGGCTCTATTGCGAAACCCTAAAGACGAGACATTGCCACTCTCGACAGACCAAATAGAGCGGACGCCCTCAGAGAGAAAAGGACAAGAATGTGCAGATTCTTAGTCTAATACTTCATCAGTGGGCTACCTGTCTCCAGAACTACATAAGTAGCTCAACGAATTACTAGAGAAAATAAAACAACCTAAGAAATAACGGATAAATCCCTAACGGACACCCTAATAACTCCTAAAAGACCAAGAGAACCATAGAAAGAAAACTAAAAGTATCAATGACAAAGTGCTCCAGGACATGTATATGGGGCCTCCCCTGATCAGTGACACCTACGCCCTCACGGATTTCCTCTGGTACTATTACGATTTCATTTAGAGAATTCCCTTAGCTATTTAAGAATAAATAAGTAGCGCTCAAGAGGAAATTTTATGTAGATCAAGTAGATCTTCCTGAGCCACTCAAGAAGAATGACATTCCTCAAGGAGGTCTGATTAGGGGTTAGTTTTTTTACCAATTACCATTGGGGATCATCATTTAATTAATTAAATATATATTTTATTTATTTTGATTATAGGGAAAAAGTATATCGAGCGCAACTCCGCCAGGGCGTGTGCTGTGTGTTTCGACAACCCAAATTCCTCCTAGTTTTGAAAGGGCTACCGAATGACCTTAAGTTCGCCCCACTAGCTCAATATTCGCTGAAAAACTCGAAGGCAAAAAAGTCTGGGAGATTTTGTTAGTTTAAAAATTTGATCGTTTAATAGATATTATTAAATTAAAAAGTTAATAAATAGGACGAGAAACGAAGTGTACTCACTCTGGTGAGTTACTGAGTTCTTCTAATATTTGTTAATGTTGGATAATCGTCCTGAATACACTGGATTATGCTTAGTAGAAACTCTCGAGGTCTTCTTGTAGGCGGTCTAGCTTTCTAATTTGATAAGGGCCATTCTTTCCCCATCAGAAGGAAAAACTGGTCAGATAGTGGTCACAAGTCAGATTCTGGTCGGTACCTTAGCCTGGTGAATAAGATACAAGTGATGCTAACCAGTCATGTCGAACACAAGAGCATGATGTGAGAGCGTCCTGGCAGAAGTGAAACTATCTGTGTGAATTAACACTAACATTAATTATACTCGGAGAGCCCTTGAGCTCTCGATGTGAGTTTATTATTATTATTATTATTATTATTATCATTATCGTTTAATAGATTAAATCAAGGGTTTTATTATTGACTAAATAGCTGCTCTATTTTAATTAATTAAGATTAAAACTTTGAAACTTAAATTCGATTATAGAAAATGGAGTGCTCCCACTGTACCAGACCCTTGCAGAAAGACCCACGCCAGGCTCGCCAAGAACGTCTCATACTATGACAAGATCAGGACCAAGCAATTCATCCCTCCCTTTGACAGCATTATGGAAGTGGTAATAGCCTCTCCTGAGGGTCACGAGGAGGTCGAGGTGGCTTGGAATTGGTTCCTTAGTGTATCTCCTACATTCAAGTAAAGATTCCTGCAGAGTACTCTAAGACACAGCTCCATAAGGGAGGTCTGGCCACTTGCCTACATTCACGACAGAGATATATCTTCCTGATCAGGGATGGGACGAACAGCTTCTTGAAACTGGGATGGTTCTTTAATATATTCGTATCTAAATATTTTTTCACTTTATACCCACTTTTTTATTTCTATTAATGGGGTTTCACTTTTTCGCAAAATAACTATTAATGCCTAATACTTAATTAATCATTTCTTTCACGATTGCTTAAAAAATTACTCTTGGGGTTTTATACAATTTGGCATTTCATTATAGATAAACTTTATTACAAGGTATATTAATTAAATAAACCTTCCAATAACTAACAACAATAAATATGACCGAATGTCTTGTTCTTTATTACAGTTTAATTTACTAAAACTCATCTTATATATTTAAGAGGGGTTATCTTATTTTTGTTAATCATATAAATAGATAGTGAAAACTTAGTTAAGAAAAAAAAATCATTATATTAATTAAGTTTGAATTTCAAAATGCTATTAAGTTTGTTATAATAAATTGGAAAATTTTAAGCATTTAAAAGATTAAGAAAAATGTAATGTAACTTTAAGGAAAATATTTGAATCTATTGAAAGGTTTACATGCTGAATAAAAATAAATAAGTTACATAAATGACAATAAAATATGCCTGGTTAATCGGCAATCAATTATATTAAATTCTTAACTTGCCAATATATGAATTTCTTTTAGAGTTTTATTTTGATTAGTATTTTCTGCTGCAAAAAAGAATCTCTTTAACTATTTGTAATTTGAACAGAAAATGTTTACCAATTTATAATTTTTTAATATACTATACATTATAATTACTGTGAAATATTTTAGTCATTATTATCATTTATTTGTAGCATATATTTCTCTTTCCAAATTAGACATTCTGATTAATCTTAATTCACTGATGCCTCAGAATCAGAAACTCTAGGATTATAAATATTATCCAAATACTATCCATTGAATGCATATTGTCATTCAAATATAGATATTAATTCAATTTTTTATTATCTAATATTTTTATTGCAGGTTCATTTTATCTTAATAATTGCTGAAAACCAGTTAATATTTTATTTAAAGCAATATTATTATATAATTATTCTTTACCATCAAATTTTTCTTATCTATCTAAATCAATGTTAATCATAAAGAAAATTTATTAATTAAAATAAGATATTATTCTTTATTATAATTCAATTTTTGTTCTTTGTTATTCAGTATATATATATATATATTATCGTATTGCAACAGCCTTTTGTTAAATGGTTATTTCTTAATTGATATTGGTGTTTTTTTTATTGAGTCTAATTAAATTTTCTAAAAATGATGATAAAGAAAGCATAATTATTTATTAATGTCAATAAGATTAAGAATATTTGTAACGGAGAGAAGTATTTATTTATTACAAATATGGTAAAAGTTTAATAAATTCCCTATTCTACGAATAAATTAGTTTGAATAAAATATTAATAGTGTAAGTTTTCATTTTGATATACTAGTTTAGACATACACATATGGGGGATATATCCTGATTGTTTCTAGTACTCTGTAGTCTGGAACCGAAAAGCTAATTGTTTTTACGAGACTAGACCCGGATTTGAGAACCTTCTCAGAAGAAATCTGGCAAATGCATAGGAAGACCACACGAATAAAATTCGTAAATAATTGATAATCCATGACGAATTAAAAAAAATGAATGAAATATATTTATTTATATCTTTGAGGTTCATTGCATCAAAGGATTGGTAGAATCTAGATTAAGACCGCTGATATATCACATTTGCTATTTTTCAAGAATAGTAAGAAAAATATTCTTACATTTTAAATTCAATAGAATTGCTTGATAGTATTCCCAATTAGAGCCTTATACAATAAGTTTTTGAAAATAAGGGATTTTACATAAACTGCCAAAACTTATCAAGAAAGTCAGTCTTAAAAATTAAGCAGTGAATTCTACCAGAAGTAACTAGCAAAATTGTTAAATCAATCAGAATGAATAGACAGCGAAATTCTCTGCAAACTAAATGTAATGGCAGTTAACATTCTAAATACCAAAGCTCTTCTTCCAAGTATACGAGCAACCACTTGTGAAAATTGATGGAGCTGTCAATAGTCAAGGAGGAGACCATTTGATTTTACTATGGATGGCATAAGTTCCATTGATAATTTCCTTAAATCCAATAAAATCACAAATTGTTATAGCATGCTTAATTTTTAATGCATTTTAATTCTCGTTATTATTAAATACCTCCATTAATGCTTCAACTTTTTATTAATTATTACTTAAATTCTCCATTTTATAGTAAGTACAGAAGCTATTAACAAAAATATAAATATTTTTGTTTGATGAGAATAGCATTTAGAAATGCTGATGATAAATTGATTGTTGTTAATTTTAAATAGTTATTTTTATTAAAAATGGCACTAAAAAAATGCTTTGATAGGGAATAATCTTATAAAAAATATTTCATAAGTTACTAGAAGGATTATACTTTATATAATTACAACAAACTAAAATGCTATCTAAGAAATTGTTAAGTTAAATATGTATTGAATTGTTTGTGCAAATTACTTTATAAAGTGGTTTTTAAATATTAATGGCAATATAACTTTGACAAAAAAACTGAAAATATTCCTTGTCATGTCCAAAGCTTTTGAATTTACCAATTGGAAATGGATGGTTTATATTAGGATTAATCATTACTGATAATACATACAAAAATTTGATAACAGCGAGTCATGATTTTTTACATGTTAATAAGGGATCTTCTACAAATATAATGAAGCATATATTCGGTAATGAATGAGGAACATAATATAAATTGTTATAATTAGCTAATACAAATTATTTATTAAAAATCTATTACGATAAACTAGTCGCACTTTTATGAAAGAGCTTTTGCAGTAAAAAAATTCTTAAAATAATTATTAACAATTTTGCTTCTGAATAATTTACATAAAACTTGCAATAATAGTTAAAAATACATTTTCATTCTCCAGTGTATAATAATGAATGCGTTACATATGCTATAAAAATTAATAAGTCAAATTTGTTTTATAAATACCATAAATTATGATGATTTAATTTAAGATTTAACATTGATTGATAAAAAAATGAAAAAAATGAAGAAAATTTTTCGATAATACAAATGATTTAGAAGTTTTTTTATTTTTTTACTATTGATAGAGTAATTATCTATTGACTAAGAGATTATATTACGATGTAGAAAATTAGTACTATTTTATCTCAGTTTATTTTATTATAGATCTTTGTAAAAATCTTCCTGATTGTTTATTGCTCCCATTTATTGCGAATTTAAAAACTCTTTTATATTAATGGACCAATGTTTTCGGGACAATATGATTATTAGTTCCAATATAGATATGTAGTTATGATTATATATCCATACATGAACTATTGTATTAGCTTATATATTTTTTTCTCCGAAACATTAATCAATTCTCTCATGAGTTTTTAATTATATCATCATCGCATGATATATTCAAATGTCATTTCTATCTCTACTTCATCTCTTTTTTTCAAACACATGGATTGATTGGTGATTTATAAATCTTGAATTACACCAAAAACATCTAATTTAAATGATCATGGAGATTTAAATTTTTGTGAACATCAATCCGATCACTAACTCAATCTAAAAGGTTTTGTAATAAATCTATTTAAAAAAAGAGCATAATCTATATAATGGTATTTTAAAATTGGTAAATTTCTGTGTTTATAATTTTAGTTTCGTCATTAAAGGCATATGTTCAAATTACTTTCAATTGCTGTAAGTTTGTTGAATCACTAGCAAAAATAAAATACTATGCTTAAGATTATTATAACATGTTTAATGATTGATCTGTATTTAATCTAAAATTTATGTATATTAAATATTAATTAAAATAATCAAAATTGCAATTATATCAATTTCTCTGCTTGGACTCTACAATTTAAATTTTAATTAGCATTTATAATTTTAGCCCTTATTATAATATAATCAAGATTTAATTGTTATAAAATTGGTTGTAATTTTCAAACATCTTTTTTACCTGTCTATCATCTGTTCTCGGTATTTTTTATATCTTATATGTCTACTTTTCTTACAAAATTACGCTACTTATTTTCTAAGTTAGAATAAGCAAAATTTGACATTCTAAAATTAATTATTTATAGTTTCTGCTAACGTTGATTCATCAGTTTATTCCGTTCTCTCTCTCTACACTACACAGACATTGATATGTTTAAGATTTCTTTCTCATAATTTTCAAAGCTAATTAGTAATATTTAGCATGAGGCTGGTGCCTACCTTCAGTTATAGAACTGAAATGAATTTAAGAAAGAAGCATTTTAATACTATTATTATATAATGTCTTTGCTTTAAAGTAGTCTATCATTCTATTATTGAATCTTTTAAATATTAATACAATTCATCTTTCTAAGCACTAAGTTTCTTAACAGCACTGATGAAAATTGAGGTCTTTGATGTATAAGAGGTTTAGAGAAAAATAAAGCATTAAATGTTTAAAAGGTACTACTTATTAACAAGAATAATTCAAATTTAAACAACTGTTTATTCTCATTTAAGTATAGTTTGACAACAACCTCAAGATAGTTTAATTCATAATGCAATTCTATATTTAAAATTTATTCTAATCTAATTGCATTATCATTGATTGACTCATAATGAATTTATGGAAGATTAAAAGATAGAAATCCATTTGATCATTTCAGATTTTGTGAACTTACAATGATCTGATAACTATCTACTTTAATTATTAGATATGGAACATTATGAATACAATTATAACACTTCTTGAAACAATAATATAAATTATTATTTAGAATTCAGACATTTTTAAAAACAAAATCATCATCATCAAATCTCTTTAATCCTGAATCATTATGTTCTTTGATTATTGTTGATGATTAACAATGATTTTTTAGGTATAAATGCTTAATTCCTACATAATATTAACCATTTTACTTAAGTTTCGAATTAATTCTTGAACTTTCTAACATTACTTGTTAAATGATTCAAGAGATATGTAGGCCATAAAAATAGTAAGCCTAAGCACAAATTAAAATCTGAAATATGCAATCATGTCATATCAATATTGAATTATATAAATTTTGAAAATTTAAGTTTGTCATCATTAATAATAAATAATTTAGATATTCTTTAATTCAAATGGTACATCAAAATATATCCATTCTATAAATATTTATCTAAATCTCATATTTAATAACCAAGTCAAGTTTAAAAAATAGATTATGCGTTAGCTTTCATTAATTATGAAATTTGTTATAACTATATCAATTTACAAAATTAATAATTTATCAAATTTAATTTTTGATGATTAAAAATTATTCCTTATGATTATTTAAAAATATAAAAATTGACAAAACTTAAATAATTTTATTTCCATTAATTTTTATTAAGACATAGTTTAAGAAAATTAGGTATATACACTTCAGCATAAGCATAAAATAAAATATAAGAAAAACTTAATAACAGTATATTAATTATATTTTTGTATTTTCGATTATTTGCTCATTATTATCAATTGTAAATTATTTCTCAAAAAGTAGAAAGTGCTAGAACATTTATCAAAATCAGGAAGTCCCTAAGACTAAGAATTTCCACTCAAAATTTTCTTCTATATTTAATAAAAAAGAGAAACTATGCGGGAAAGTTTATTTTAAAAATTAAAGAAGCATTAGCTTTTCTTAGAAATGAAAAAATATTAACTGATTCTTATCTAGAACGAAGAAAATGTTCTCGTTGATGAAGTAATATATGCTTGCTGAATTTATTAATCTTAAGCAAGGGTTTAGCATTCGGCATAAAATAATTTATTGTGAATATGAATTAAAATTTACTAAGAGTATAATGGTGGTTGAGGAGGTCTGTACTGAAGGTGGTCTCGAACTATATTACTTGATGAAAGATTAGTAAACATTAAAAAGTTTAATAATTTTATTAAAGGATTGCATGAAAAAACTTCACATTGAGCTTGCTGTCAATCTTGACAATTTTAGAGTTTATCTTATTAAAAGATCATAACTTTAAATGAAGATTTTTGCACCATACTCTTCTTATTATAACTCTAATAAAAATTATATCTCAGTACTAAAGAACTCCTTCAGGAGAATGAAGATTACGATTGTTGGATTTATTAATAAATATGCAATAAGAAGTTAAATAGGTTTGAAATATGGCGTTTATTTTTAATATGCTTTTAAAAACTTAAATGTTAAATCTTATCACGCTGTTGTTCATCATGCCAATATTGGATTAAGATTATCATCGTTTTCGTCAAATAAGTTGAACTCCTTCACATAATCTAATACCTTAAAATTCTGATTATCAAAATCTAAAATATAATTATTCATTGTAATCCCTAATTTTTATTATAATTCAGTATATTGATAAATACCTTAACTTATTCTAGCCTGTATTACGGAATTATCTCTCCTTTTTAATGTGTTCATTAATAATTTAAAGAAGCAATAAAATAAAATTTTAATTAGTTTAAATTTATATAAAATTATTTAAATTAAATTTCTCATGAAGTAATATAAATATTTATACTATTATAATTCACACAATTAGAAATAGATTTATTCTTGTTATCCATAGATATCCTATCTTCTATTTATTGATTATTTATTCTTGGAGATTTGGAAAAATATCAATACTTATAATGCAATTACAATTAACATACTTTTATTTATTGGCATTATTATTATATAGTTATTTTTGTGGTGATGGTTCTTTTATTTCTACATTGTATACTCGATAACGTGATGAAGAAAATATTTTTAATTTATCTTCTTCCACATCAAGTGTAATATAATTTTATACTTGTTATATCTACTTAAATTATGAAGATGTGATATTTAAATGCTCAAAGATTGATGCGATATTAGGAAATGTTATTCTATTTCTAGTTATTTTTATTATTTTATCATTATAATTTTAATACCGAAGAAATATCACATCAATCTTTGAGCATGTAAAATTCCTATATATTAATATTATTCTTTGTATAGTAATTTGTTGTCACTATTATTTGATTTGAATTAAATTATCTATTAATATTAATTATATTATTTAAACAAGGATAACATTCTTTATTATTATAATATTAGATTTGAATATTAATTTTTAATCATAATTTGATTTATATTACTCTAAATATGGAGTATGTTAACACAAAAAATATGAATTTTAGACATCATTATTTCAACTCATTCAACAACAACAATAATAGAAATTACTTCACCTATAATAATAACAACAAATAAAACAACTACAACTAAAACCCTGAACCCCAATTTTTTTAAATAAAAGAGATCAGAAAAAACTTACATGCCACTATTTTGGCAATACTACAGATAGAAGTTGAAACCAAATCTGTGTCAGCAATATTAAAATTCCATTTTACAACATTGTTTTTAATCTTAAAAGTTTTTCAAGATTTTCCTTAATTAAATAAATGACAAATCTTATCACTTTCTTATTTACCTCAACAATAATAAAAGTAGACCTTTATTAATAATTAATATGACTTAAGCTACTAATCAGGCAACTTAATATAATATTTTCCATCTTGAAACATCTACTAAATTTTCAAATATTTGACAAATTAGAAATTATATAAATAATTAATTGGCGAATCTTCTCTTTATCTGCCGAAATATGATAATAAATAATTCTAATATTAGTTGTAAAGAAATTGATTGATTAATTAATAGAATTTTCAAATAAATTAGTATTGAAGCTAATTATTGCAAGATCAAAATACTCAGCCCATTTGACTATTATAAAAGGATTAATGTAAGATTCTTTATTACCATCCACAAACTTTAATGATAAATAAATTAAATTTAACTCATATTAAAGAAATAATTTGCTCTATTCTATTTAAGAACTACTTCTTAGATATGATTATGTAGGAATAAGGAGAAAAGAATTAAATAGGCTCATTAAATATTCTTCAATAAATTGCATGTAGTAGTTACTTCACTCACATCTTCGATAAATGCCCTACTAATCTTCAAGAAAATGCATATCCAACTTCAAGAACTCTATATTTTCAATGAAGTTAATTCAATTAAGGCAGATTTTGATGTAAATTAATATATTTAATAAATTAACCTAGCCAACATAACCATTAAGCTCAATAGACAACCTTCTTTGATTAATTTATTTTTGAAAAAAAAAGATTTTAAGGAGATAAATTTATAAGAATTGTCTTGAAACTTAGCAGCATCTACCACAAGTTAAACACATTCATTATTTTATAATTTAGCATAATGTGAAAGCCTAGGGATGTGAAAATATAGTCATCATTTCTTAGAACATCAGATAACGAAAAAATAGCATTCAATGAAACAATAAATTTGCTTTATAGGACACTTGACTTAAATGTATTTGTATTATCACTTATATATATCGAGTATAATTTCCGTAAGCATTACTTTTTAAAAATTAATTAGAATCATCTCTACTTTAGTAAAGTGAAACTTAAAATGTAATACCTTTACTTTGTCTGCAAAATTATAATTTATTCTTGCTCTATTAATTTTTTTTATAATTTTTTATATTATTAATGTGGGAATAATCAAGTAACTTACCCAGTAAAAATTCTAGACCTTCAAAAAGAGTTGGATATTTTGCTAGATATATAAGTGCCTAATAGATCAATGTAGTTGAGATTATCAAGAATTAAATTTTTGAGGGTGGTAACAAGCATTTTCTTCAGCAACTTAAATTTAAATATAATAGTTTGTTACTACATTTGAACACCACAGAAAATATAATGGTCTATTAAACATATTATAATTCTGTTAGAAGTGAGTAAGAAGAAGTAACATTTGTACCACAAATATCGAGAAATTAATCTTCTGTTTGTTTATGACTTTATGAGGAATCATTGATGTAGAAACCAATTAAAATTTTTAGAGTAGCCTTCTCTCTCTTATTCCATTCTCTGAACTCTTACTCTTCCATTAGCTTTCTTCTTAAGTCTATCTAGAGTTAAGCAAAATCTACCTAGTTTTAGAAGATCCTTCTATATTGGAGTTTGACTGCAGTTTTATCCACAAACACTAGTTCAGGATTCTCATAAAGCACCCCTATTATTCCAGTTAGACTTTTCGCTAATTCTATATAGAATTTTGGCTTCCTGAGCCTGACAGAAAAATGGTAGTCATCCAAGCAATGCAACTAAAGACAGCTCTAAAAAATTCAACTGGTACCACAAGCAGTGAATTAATTTAATCTTTCCATATACTATTCATTTTCATCTGAAGAATATAATTAATAAATAATAAATTGTTAATTAGAAAATGATCAAGACAAAATTATATGCTTAAATTGATCTTTTATTTTAATACAACAAAAATATTTTTTTCACAGTTTACTTATGCTTTAATATATTTTCTCAACGATAATAAAGACTTCTTTGCCTCGGTAATTTAATCGGTCGTTTATTTGTTGCAAATAATTGTCTTTTATTTAATATATGTTTACTTACTAATTCTATTTTTACACTCTAGATTTCCCCTATAGTATAATATATATTCTCACAACATTTCTGCAATTTGGATATATCATTAACGTTTATCATTTATCATTGATCCTAACTTGATTCTTAATTACATCTTACAAATACTAATAAATACTTTCTCCAAGCTAACTTAGAAATTTCTTAATGCTATTTTTGACTATAAGTTTTTAATAAATATATTTATTAATGTTTTGTACATTTGGTAGTACATAGTTGCGTTGCTGTGTATTTATTTATACATTAAGGATAATTGAGTTTTTTATTATTTCTACTATCGATACTTCCACATAAAGTTCTAACTATCTTTGACTTGATTTGATTATTGCTGTAATGTTAAAATAAATATGTTTAAAATCGAGAGATCTAAACTATTGGATTAAGAGCTTCAACTAAAGGTCTATGATGCTGAGATTACTATTACATAGGAGCTACCAACAATGCTATATCAATTTTTAAAAAAAGCAATTAAGTACAAATGAAAATAATAATTTTACTCCATTAAGATTATTGGTTCTCTGAAGAAGCTGAGATTGTAAATATACACCTGAATGTATTGGAATATATATTTAATAAAAAGTTAATATTTTATCCATAAAGAGAAATAATAATAATAATGATATATAATTCATAAAATGAAACACTAGGATATTATAAGTCGAAATATAAATAAGTTTAGTTAAATTAACTATATGAAAATATTTAAAAAAATTCTTTAAAAAACTCTCTAATGCGTAAAAGATGATTAGAAAATATTTTTAAATAAAATTAAAATAGGTTATTTTAAGAATGGATATAGTGACTCAATAAATCATAGGAAAAATAATCTAGAGCAGATGAAGATTCTTTCTTTAGAATACATTCCTTGTTAAATTAGATATGGATGTTATATAAGATTCAAAGGGAGTCTGGTCATACATGTAGAAGTTAATTTAACAAAAAAAATAAAAATTGAAATAATCATAATTTTTTTTCACGTAAATCGTTAATAATTTTTAAGAAATATAAAAATATCTAGTTAATTAAATGGGGGGGGGGTCAGAATCTATAGATTAATATAGGTTGAAGACCTATGCTGAAACACTTTGGTATGGGTCTAATTCATAACTTTACAAAAACAAAGTTCTGGCTAGCTACAAGACTATTTCATAAATCCTTTGCATTAGTCAATATTAGGTTTGAAAATTATTTTCCCAGAAACATGAGGAAGCAAACTAGTTGAAGAAGTAGAAAGTAATAATAGTTTTGAATCTCTCCCCTGAATAACTCAAACGCACCATCTCGTCATCTTGAATGCGAGATTGACAGAAGAGACTTTCACTTGAAAGTCGAGTGCTCCATCTAAATAATATTTACCCATAGTACCATCTCATTCCTTCATAGCTCTATAGAATTTATATAAAGTACAATATTAAATACAAAGTCATGAAGACTAAACACAGAATAATCCAAAATTAAGCTTAAAAATTAATAAGCCAGAGATTGACAAGCTTCATAGATCTAACATAGCAAGTAGAAATACTAAAGAAGGTCATTTATATTGACGAAATAATATTTAAACCATTCAACTCTTGTTTTAAGTCATGGGCCCCATAGTAGAGTAATTGCGTAAATAATAAGTTATGGATAACTTTAAAGACTTAAGCTGTTATTGTAGGTGTAAGTAGAGTAAGGGGTTTGAGGGTGATATGGTCAAGCCATTTTCTATGAACATAATAGATTGCTAAGGCATTCTAGAATATTTAAGAACTGTTAATTAACAATCACAAGTAATAGTATTTTGGGATAATCTTCGCATTCATTATATTAGGATTGTCCAGGTACAAATTAGAAGATAAAAGTGGTTGTGTCTTTTCAACTTTCCATTCTCTTCGGAGTATCATTGTATTGAGAAAGTCTTTTCTAGAATAAAACACCATTATAAAACTCAACTAATAAATAATGACTTCAATTATTCTGCTGGTTAGCATATATAAATAATAAGAGATTCAATTGAGAGTATGAAAAATGATACTATATAAATAATAGTAAGTAGATAGATATTTAGCTTTAATGAAAGACTTTATTAGCTTAAATTAAATTCGTTAGTGATTTTTAAAATTTTATTTAGTTTTTTATGTCATTCCATCTCTTAATCAGATGGTTTGTACTTGGTTTGTCCATCCATGAATGAAGAGACCTCTTCCCTCATTATTTTTGTAGGCCAGTGTCCGTCTTACTCCTGGTTGAACTTGAGAAAAGGCTTTGATATATCGTGATATTGTCTTTTCTACCTCTCCCGCCTTGGCTTTGACTTGAATTTAAGCAAAGATAGAGCTTTTACATTTGTCTCTATATTGACAATTAATTCATTTAAAACATTTACTAGAAAAAAATGACTCATTCTCAGAAAATATCTTCTCTAATATAGATTAAGTCTTGCTTGTCATTTTCTAAGGTAGAAAAATACCTCTCTCTGTTTGCGTGTTTGATAAGTTCGCTCACGTAAATAGGCCAAAAAGTTCCTTATACACCGTATAAATAATTTCTATCAGGCAACACCTTTTTGTCGTCATAGTAATTAATAAATTTCAAAATGCTCTAATCATCCTGAATTTGTTAAAAACCTTTTGCTGAAAGTTCATCATAGTAAAGCACATTGAAAGTCTGCACTCTCTAATAGGTCTTTGTTGCCTATCAAAAAATCATTAAGAAATATCATCGTAGTTTGGTTATCTGGGGGGAGGTAGTACCCCTCTAAAAAATATTATAAGGGGCTTAGCTTGCTATTTAATCTCAATAATGAAATCAGATCCTTCTCGGATCTAAACTTCTGTTAAAGTTCCTTGTAGTCATGGCCTCTGACTTCGTCCGCTTGCATCCTAGATTAAAATTTAATATTTAAAACTACTAACCAATTTTGATAAATATTACCGATTAGTTATTTTGAATCTTGAGGAGATTCTTGTGCTCATTATTGAAACCCACAATATCATGATCCGTATTCTATGATCAGAATTTAATTAAAAAATGTCTTAATCAAATTTTGTAAATAATTAAGAGAAACTAAGACTTTTAAATAAATATATGAAGGCTCAGTAACTTCACCATAGGTTGAATTTATAAATATATTTATTCAAACTTCAATTGTACCTTTGTACATTTTTAAAATCTTAATTTTCATTTTTGTTGGTTTTTATAATAAAATTCCAAAAAAATAAATGCTCATATTTGATAAATTTGAATAAGTAACTTATTTACTTACATCTTTTAGGCTTTGTCTGCTCGACATGGTTAAGTCAGAAGTTTTTGCTGACGATTTCCCCTAAAATAATACTATTTATAATAAATAATGATAATAATAATTTGATCACATTGAAGTCTCTGGGGACATCCGATCTTAATCACTTGATAGTGTGTTAGGGACAAGCCATTTTAAAGAGTTTTGGGAGAGTCCCTCCTTAAACGTATACTAAGTCTTCATCTTCTTCTTCTTTTTCGTTTTCCTTTTTTGTTTCTCTGTCTTTATCTGTTGCTCTTTCCTCTTTTCCTCTCTAGTTTTTGTTGTTGAGGATAAGGATTCTGTCTCTTAAGTCTTTGAATTTGAATTGAGTGTTAAAATTCTTTACCGATATAGAGAATTTGAGGAGTTTTTGGGCTAGAGTATCTTTGAGTCTTATTGAAATAAGTTAAACCAGATCACTTTTTAGGAAGTAGGCATGTTTTTACAAGCATTTAATATGTATCTCTACTTTGTTTAAGTGAAAGTGTTAGTCAGCATCAATAGAGATGCAGGAGGCGTCATTTGCAGTTACATTTTTAAGGATGTCAATGTTATATAGTCTGATGAAGCCAACTACTTCTTTAGGTGTGTTTTGCAAATTGCCTGTCTCTGTTTTAATGTATTCATCGAGCTCCTCGTCATTCCTTTTAACTATGTCTATTAACATTTGGTAGCTAAGATTTTAGTAGATAGCAGAGAGTTCATCTGTCATGAGTTTAACTCCTTTGAAATTGATGTATTAATTGCGTTAATCCAGATTGATACACATGCTTCTCTGGTGACAAATCTGTTTTATAGTTCAGCTTTGGATATGGTTTACATTGGTAATGGTTTGAGGTCTGTTTAGTATTAATTAATTTAATAATTATTATTTTTATTTTTTTGAATCCATACATAGTACTAATTTATAATCTGAGATTGATTATTATAGGCCTTTTAGTACTAATTTATATCCGTGACGTCAACGATTTCGATAGTGCGTTAACTGTGGTTTTGGGCAGTGGAAGAAAGAGACTGGTCTCTTAGTTTTTGGACTTGATAGTTTTCAAGTGTTTTCTAGCTAGAATCTCAAGAGTAAGAATCTGATTAGACGTATTGATCGTATATTTATCTTTCTTCCTTTGAGCTCCAGTCTGACTCTTGTTCTGTGTAAATTACTTTTTTAGTAAAATGCGCTCTGTTTTTTTGGGTGGGGGTTAGAGGTCTAGAGGGTATTTGATAGTGAGCGTCTTGTTTGAGATAAAAAGTCTCAGTTTCTTGGGGTGGTGAGGCTGATTAATCATATTAATGATTGATTGAGTCTTCTTTAATAACCACATGGGGTTTTGTTGTTGTCTGTTATGGTTTTATGAACTTATTGTTTATTGATGCTAGTCTAAGCATCTAGAAAATTTGTTGGGTCCAGAGTTGGTCCACTTCACAGTAGTTGCCTTCGGAGAATTGTATTTTTGAGATGTGTAATTGAAGTTAGTTAACTACTGTGAAGCCCTTTCTAATGATTTTCCTTGCGATGAATGGAATAATTTCTAACATGTGGAGTCCCCATTCATTTTTGTTTGTTCTAATGAGATTTATGATATATTATGCTTGGTGTTAGAGCTAGCCATTTTCTATGTCTTTCTAGATAATATCTCGTTATATTTTGTTTAGTATACTCATTATGTGTTTTTAATTTTATTAAAAAAATTAATATACTATTTATAATATAATTTAAAATAAAATAAAGTTTATCTTTACTAAGACATCTCGATATTCGCTAATAAAATATTTTTTCATTGTTATTATTAGTCTTGAAGTGGATTTTACTGTATATTGTTTTTACTAAATACCTATAATATTATATTTGCTTAACTTAGTAGATAAAAAAGTTCTAATAGAAAAAATTATTAAACTTACATTTTATAAACTTTCATGATCTACCATCATTCAAAAACCCAAAACCCCTTAATGAGGTTTATAAGTGCTTTGATTTGTAGGGTATGGTTGGGATCTTATTGGGGTTAGTAGAGAAATTAGGCAAATTTTCAAAATGAGAAATAGAAATTAGCGAAATTTAGGGTCTATTTATGATGATAAATATTTAGATTATTTCTAAAGCTTAGGTATGGTACGAGTATTTAATATAGACTAAGTCAAACAAGCGCTAAATTATGCAGCTAAAGCAAAGCTCTTAAACAAGAGTGCCTCAACTGATAGGTATCACTGCCTGCTAGCAGTTTAGCATTTCAGTTCTGGTACTTGACAAAATCCAGCAAGAAAATAAAAGTTCTCTCAGACACATATTCACAACCTCTGTGATACAAAAGACGCTTAATTACTAGGTACACTTTCCACTGGACTAACGAGCTTTGATGTTTCATCGCAGGTTTCCTGACATGCGTATCTCTCCTTAGACTATAGCTAATATTTATAGACGAAATGGTATTACTTTCAAGACTTTCAACAGAGTGAAAAGAGTGATTGATTTTACAGTGCCATTTTATAGTAATATTTTTAACTATATAAATGTTTAAATGCAGAGAGCTATTGATAATAACATCAAGTTCATGCAGCTGATGAAGCTGTATTCACCTTCAACACCTTTATTAATGAGTCATGGTACAAGAAGTATGATAACATTGAAGCTTATGACTAAAAAGTGAAGGTTGTCACCAATGCAATTTTAGCAGGTAAAAGTGAAGGCTTAGAAAGCTATGTTTTTCATCCTCGCTCTGTTAAGCGAGGATGAGCTTGTTGATAACTTACCAGTTCATAAGACTAAGGAGTCTAAGAAAGCTTATGAAGAGTAAAACATAACTCCTGTATACAACGTTCCTTATAGCCCATAATTTAATGGAATTAATTTTACTGGGGTTAAATCAAGACTTACTACAAGAAGCTGCTGCTGTATCATCTTATGCATAACTTGCCCATTGACACAGAAGAGTTGATTCAAAGCAGCTGTAAGAGAGTGAGAGTAGATAAGATAACAATTTATGCGAGAGAGGGAAGAATGAATGTTTATTAATAAGTTTTAGAATTAAATGAATGAAATAGTTCACATATTAAATTAACCCTTAATGTGAATAGGCTTCACTTTCTTTTCTTCTTCTTAAGGCTTGACAGGCCTTAAGTTTCTTCTCTTACAGCCATCTCCTGCATCAATATTCATATCTTTTAGTTTTTTATTTCATAAAGTCTCATGCTAACTTAATGAACTGTCTGATGTTTTCTATCTCTATGAACTTTAGCATGCTCTTTCATTAGATATATCCCGGTGCCAGATTTTCCTACAAAGTTATATGATAAAGCATACTTGAAAGATAAGGATGCTTCTTAAGTTCTTCTAGCCAAGCTGAGCTTATTAGAATGCCTTGCTTCTTCTAGTCTTCAGGAGAGATAGAATATCGTTTCTTATGTGCTTCTTCAATAATTTCTCTGAGATAATCCTCTTTTATTGTACCAAGAACACCAAAGAAGAAGCTCTTCTCTGGTAGTTTATTAGAAAGTTGTTTCTTGGTAGGGAGATAAACTACCACTTCCTCATCTTATATGGCATCCTCATAAAGATTAGAGACTGAAATTTCAGGGTAGTTCGGATTTTCTATTAGTTTGTTTTTTTATTTTTAAAACTTTCTTCTCCTCACAAAGTATTGCTTTTAAGAAGGAAATATTGGTACCTTCTATCGTTGGAAGGAATAAGCCAACTATATAATATGATAATAGTCATCTAGTTATCTTACCATGAAAAGTTAGGTATCATTAGAGATTTTCTTTACTTCTCAATCTTGAGATTTTTCTTGAGTTTCATCTCTTTTCATTTGATAATTGAGTGATTCCATCTTTGTTCCTCTTCCTATTAATGAATTTCAAATTATAATTTATAGACTTCAGGATCCTATTGTTTAAAAATTACTATTAAATATGGGCATCTTGTAGGAGGTCAACCCTGCAAAGATACATGGAGAAAGTTTGAGAAGCTAAAACAAAATTCAGAGATGGAGCTCCATTTTTAACAATTTAGTTCCATTGAATTAGTACTAAATTTGTTTTAATTTAATTAGTACTGGTACTAAATTCGTTTAATTATAATTGGTACCAATTTAATAGTACCAAAACTTAATTAGTACCTAGTTTTAATCCAGTGAGGTTTTAATGGAAAAGTTCCAATCTGGTTCAAAACCTAATTGGTACCAGTACCAACCTGAATTTATTCTCAGTTGGTACCAAAATTAAAAATATTAAGCATAAAATTAGAAAATTTATAGTTATAAACTAAGTATAAATATGATGTCTAACACCTAAGAATCAACCATTGTTGTTGCAGTGCCAGCTCCTATACAAAGTTAGTATAGCCAGTGAGGTTTTTACTTATTAATAATAGAAATTTAAATTTGAATTTAAACATAGCGGCTAACTTAAATCGTAAAGCAGTTTGTCTTGGAGCAGTTAATCATTGCTCAACTTTTGCTCATCCAAGAAACCAGAAGTAATTTATAATGAAAAAGAGGTTGAGCAAAGAGCTCTAGAGTTTGAAGCTGAGGTCTTTATAATTCAAGTTTAAAACAAGAAGTAGTGTGCAGAGATGGAAGTTTAGACATAAGTTGAATTGGTTGAGGAAGATATGGAACAGCAACCAATAGAAAAAATTAAAACATTTTAATTTAAAGTTTGCTAAAATTTCTTCTCAACTAAGTCTAGCATGAAGAGGCATATCAAAGTAGTACACTCTGGGAGAGCTAAGATCTACTTTAACCATGATAAAATAGATGGTAGATATTAGTGCACAACATGCATGAAGTCTTATGCTCACTCAGCCAAAGTAAAGAGGCATGTGCAAAAGCATCATTTTAGCGAATTCCTGATTAAAGATGAGAAGACTTAAAAGCTTGTATCTGCTAAAAAAAACAAACACTCATGAGTCATAAAAAGAACAGTAAGAGAGACTTAAGAGATAGAAGCGATTGGAGTCAATGAACCAACCAGCAAATGTTATTTAAATAGCATGCTTATAAGAAAGAGCAATATATACACCTGCATTAAATGCAGTCGACATAACCAGCTGTATTGAAACTATTTGATTATTGACGTACCTAACAAGGTAAAACTTATAGTTTTTTATGAATTCGCTTAAAAGGTATATCCATTCAAGTATATCATTAAGAACGAGCAATATTAAAATGAGTTTGCAAACGAATACATAGTACTGAGAGAGGCTTAGAAAAGATAATGCAAGAACTTAGCTAAGCTCGACGGAGTTATACTTGGTCATGGTTTTATTGCTTTGAGACTCAAGAAGTTTGAAATGACTCTAAGAGAGTATCTCTACCATAATAGATATCCTGATGATTTGAATGAGATACTCACAGATATGACTAAGGGTGTGAAAGAGCTCCATGATCTAGGGTATGTTCATAGAGATTTGAAGCCAGAAAATGTAATGCTAAATCTCTGCCCTTTAGAAGTAGTAGTCATAGATTTCAACAGAGCAATAAGACAAGAGATAGTGACTTAAGCTATGGTTTAAGGCACTCAAGGATTCTTCCCAATGGGAGAGAAATGGATAAATGGCTCTGTATAATGGGATGTTTGGGCGGTAACTGCAATTATCTAAGAGTGCGATATGGAAATTATGACATAGTTTGGACCAAAACATGAGAAATAATCAATAAGTTTGGCTGCTAAACATATTAAGCAAGATGAAATATGCAATGAAATTAAGAAGATAGTTGAGATGGTCATCGTAAAAGCTCCAGCATATCCAAGATAATCATTAGATGATATACTAGAACAACTACAGACTGCTAAATTCAAGAGGTATCACAAAGATAAGCAGATAAAATTTGTTTGAATTAAGTACAGTAATACTCATTAAATATTCATTAAATTCATAAAAAACCTGCGTTTTCTCTACTAACCCCAATAAGACCCCAACTATACCCTACAAATCAAAGCACTTATAAACCTCATTAAGGGACTTTGGGGTTTTGTTGAGAACATCCACATTCTTATATAAATATTTATTAAAAATTTCTTGTGATAATTTTGATAAATTTTAGAGAGTTAAATAGAATGAATCAATTGCTTAGTTATTTAATTAAAAAATATAAATATAATAATATTTTAAGTAACATTATGCCTTAAATCTCAAAAAGATGAAGCACTTTTATATGTAATTAACTAATTTCTCTTCATTTTTTATGAAAGTGACATTTTACTCATTTTTTTGTGTAAAAGTGAGAATTTACTCATTTTAAATATTTATTCAAGTGGATTGAGATTTTTAAATTATTTATGCAAACTTGATGATGAATTAAATTTTCTGAAATAAATTAGACTTTTGAACTAATGCTTGGGAAGAAAAATAAACTAGAGATAGTTTATGATTCACATGAAATAGAGTGTATATATTGCGAACAATCTTATGCGAATAAAAGTTTACTCAGCACTCATGTAACGTGAAACATTAAGAAGAGAATATACTAACAAAAGCTTGGGAAAAGGAGATGAAACAAACTTGCATTTTTTGCCATAAAAAAATTGAAAAAGTGTTTAACTGTGAGAGACACTATAAAACATGCAAAATCAAACCCATAGATGCTTAGATTATGAAAGAAAATTTTTAAAATCAGAAAGCGTCGGTCATACACCAGGGTGATCAAAAAATTAAAATTAGAATCTACAAAAACTATGAGCTTGTCGCAATTAAATGAAAAGTAAAAATTCTCACATACAAAGCACTCACCTATCCATTTAAATTTAGAGGGGATATTAATGACATACTAAAATGGCAAAAAGCAGTTCAAGATTGCTTGAGAAGCTTTATGAAGTTGTCATGATGGACCCAGCATGGAGACTCAAATAGGACCTGCCTTATGATACTGTGTCAGACTAGGATTTTTAGAACATGCCAATACATTTAGTTCAAGAGAGGGGAATATTCATTATTTGGGTTGTCAATTAGAAAAGATATTTATCACAGCAATTCATCAAGAAGCATGGATACGAAGAAGTGGATGAAGGTGTGCGGCTTAGGCTTACAAAGACTGGAAAAATACACTGTGATTGGGGATTTTACACTTCACACTGCTTTGAGAAGTTTATTATAGCTAAAAAGGAAATGTTAAAGACATTGTGTCCTACCAAAGAGCTGAAAACTTACTTAGTTATCGCCCCAGTTAGAGAGAACTCAAGAAAGCCTGACGAGATATATTGCTTCATATAAAAAATATGCCCTGACAAACTGAACCTAGAAATTTACGCAAAGGAACATAACGTTAGGCCAGGTTGGAGATTATTTGGCAACAAACTTGAGGAAAATAATGATTGATACTACTGTAATTAAATTTTTAAAGCTTTCTTCTTCTAATATATGCATCACTTACAATTTTGTAAAAAATTTTCATGAATATAAATGAGGACTACTTCGTAAATTATTTAAAATGACTAAAGCTGAGATTAAGATAATAGTAACTCCATTGGGAGCCCGTAATCATATAAACAGAAGTAGTTGAATATGATAGTTATTGGCATTTTTTTAAACTATATCATATCATTGCCTCTTTGAGAAGATTGTAATGGAAATAATCAAAGAGTAAATAATATGTCTGAAAGTTATATTAATTTCTAATTTCGATATTATATATTATTAATTATTGATCTCAGAAATTAATCAAATTTGTTTCCACACTTAAGGAGGTTTTTTTCCGCTGAAAATTAATTATGCTTCCTTAACTACTATTTATATTGACAAGTAGATAATAATTAACAATCATCTTATTTTTATAACCTATTGATTTGTTTCTTTCTTTTTTGTATTGAAATTACTATATTAATTTTTACAGAGAGTTAATTTTTTTCTTCAACATAGTATATAGATTTTATATTCCATTTGAATAGAGAGGAAGAGATATTATTAATCATAAATCTTTAAAATTAAAAATTATTTAAAATCATAAATCAAAGTAATAAAATTCTAAGTTTTAAATTTTTAATTAAAACTGATGTATGTTTTAAGTTAAGAATGAAAAACTTCTCTATAATTTATACGCATTAATTTTGATCTTAAGCAAATATATATTTAATCAGATTTGATCATTAAACAACATATATTTTGATTCTTAATGTTTATTAAGTTTTAGATAGGCAAATGTATAAATTTAAGTTATCAAACTGCGAAAGAATTTTTTAAACATATTTCGCATAAAATAGTAAAATATACATTTACCTAAAAAATCATAAATTCTTAATAAGAGGGTTCTTCGTATAATCAGAAATGATTTAAAAAATAAATTATTAAAAATTATCTTATAGTTAAATTAAATAGCACTCTTTTTACAAATCATAACTATTCTATTAATGCCTTTATTCATTTCATTTTTGTATACTCCAATAAATTTAGAATTAAAATATTAATGTATAATATTTTTTAAAAATATTTAAACAATTCCCCAATCTAAGGTATTTTATCAATCTTCATTGAAAAAATTCCAAAAATAGTTTAGGTTTTTAAGTTAAATTTGAAATCACTATAAATCAGAGTGATTAAAGTAAAATTAAAATTAAACTCCAAATTAATTGAGATGTAAGAGCTTTAAGCAAATGCCATTATTCAAGTATATAGAGAGATTTATTTTAAATTATATTTTTATGTGAAAAAGTTAAAATTACCATTTTTTTATTGGAAATGACTCAAATGTGAAGGGAAATATAATATGATCAATTTCATTATATAATGTATTTTACTTCTAATTTATTCAAAAGAATTAACTTTAATCGAAATAATCAAAGTGGTAAGATCATCTAATTAAGTCTTTAATATACCCTTTTAAGAAAAAAAATCCTATGTAATTGTAAATAACTAGTGGAGGCAGTAATGAAGAGAGAATGACTCAAAAGCCCATATCAATGATAGTTGAAATTAAGTAATATAAAATTAACATTTATATTTAATATATTGAAATAAAGGTAATACTATTTAGTAAAATATTTTTATTTTTAATAATAACATATTTAAATTACTTAATCAAAAAAATTTATTTTTTAAAAATATTATATTCTTATGATTTATTTTTACAACAAGATATTAACAATAAATTATTATTAAATCATTGAAGAAAAAAATGAATAATATAAATATATAAACATTATTAAATAAGAATTTAAGAGAAAACAATGTAACACATGACCGCCCTTGCCGCAGTCATGAGAGGAGCTTAACACTTTAGCATCCCCGAATTTGACATATACTTAGATTCTGAAAGTGAGGGAGTCGACATCTGGGACCTTGAATATGACGCATTTGAAGATGACTTCGATCAGTTCAAATAAGACCCGGATGACTCGTACACCCAAAAAGCCTAGGAAAACTTACCTCCAGTACCAGACCTATTTAATACTGAATACGTCACGACCAAAAAACAAGAACAGAAATCTGACCAGAATTCTGAGATGATAAGGCCAGAATTCTTAGGACAAACACACACGGACACAGAGGTAGACATATGGGACAAAATGTTAATCACAGCTTCACACCGAATATAACCTTACAACTTACACTGGTAAAACAAAAAGATATAAATTAGCAGAGGAGTACCCCAAGGGGGGAAAACCTCACCACTATTCTTTGTACTACTATTAGACAATGCAATTAGATCGTTTGAAGTTAGATATAACTATAAAATAAGAAAGAAAATTAAAGTTTATGCAGATGACATAGCCTTTAAATTTGACCCAGGAGACAACGTAGATGATCTGAAATAAAAGATCAGAGACCACTTTAAAGACTACGGATTGATAATTAACGATGATAAATGTGTAGACATCAGCGCTTAAAAATTTGACTTTGCCAACTTATCATCCTATAAGAAGAAATTCAGATATTTAGGCTTAAATATAAGCCAATACCCTATAAAAATCTTCAAGAAGTAATTTAAGATGTCCACAACGAATAAAAAACCTCCTACTTAAACAGATTTAAAGGAGATGACTATCTATACTAGAGAATTTATTAACAATACATTTTCTCAAGGGTCCAAACAAAACTTTCTCCTATATTAGCATCAGCTAAACCATCCCATATTCAAGAAATGATAGACCTATATAAGAAAGGAGCAGCAGCTTTTATTTAAAGAGGAGACTCTTTCCTAAGAGATTTTTACCCTAACAGATTAAAACTCTTTGATAACTCACCTTTCCTCACAGATCTACTCATTATATCATCAATATAACAAAAATATGACATGTAGTTCTCAAATGTCAAATTTATATTTGATGACTGGATCAAAAAGTACGAAATGACTTGGCAAAAAATTGCCCTCTTTTCAAATGCACAATGCAGACCTATAATTCTCACTAACAAACAACTATACTACAGAGCAAAAATGCTAGCAAAGTATCTACCCAACTCTTTAGCTGTAATGATCCAAAACTAACCTAAGGCTTTTGGCAAACCAATCAAATGTAAATGCTCGTAAGAATTCGAAGCTAATTGGAAACATTTGCCACATATTAACATTGATTTAACTGAACTCAGATTTGACTTATCAAGAATGGGAACAAGAATAATTGCTTTTGTGCTTGAAAGAAGCAGATTCGATTGTAACCCTGACACCACAACTGAAATTGAAAAGGAATTGAAAGAGAGCAGAATCAACTTAAAAAGAACCCAAAAACTTATGAGACAAAATATTTGGAAATTAATTTAAAGGGCTTGTCCCTTATTTGCATTAAAAGCAACTAAGATCGGGGGTCCCCAGAGACCTCAATGTGATCTAATTATTATTATTATTATTATTATTATTATAAATATATAAAAAATAAATTTATCAGATTGGATCTTCTGGGTTTCATTTGATTGTGAAGTTAATGTGTCAAATGATCTTCTTTGTTTTAATCTTGTTCTTCTATTTTAACTTTACCCTTTGTTTTTGTGCATTTTCTTTTTGCTTCCTCTTTATTTTTGTCTTTTATTTGAACTTAAATACTTCCCTCTAAACCTTAAATAACTTGTATCGTGACTTATAATTTCTTTCTTATTGCCATAGTTGAAGTTGGTAGTTTCTCATGAAGTATCTTTGTTTCTACTTTAATAGCAAATGTTTTCTGGTCTTAGTTATAGTAAGTTAGTTAATGAATGATGAAGAATTGGAGTTGTCTGGATCTAATATTAAAGATAGGACAAGATTGATTTGTAAATTTGTGAGTCATCCATTTGGTCATCATTCCCAACCTTTTGTATGTTTTTTTTTTAAATTATTATTCTTTGCAATTATCTCTAAATGTTTCATGAACAATTTTAGATCATTGTCTTTCTTTTTCTTAATTGTTTTTCAATTTAATTTGTCAACTGTAGTTGTTTATTACATAACTTGATTGATGGAAATATAGATGCAGTTCAAGGATCTCTGTTTTTTTTGGTAAATTTTCTCTAATTTTTGAAATCAGAGCTTATTGATTAGGATAATATCTTAGTCTGCTAGATATTTATAGTATAATTTAAATAATTATTGTATCTTAATGTCAGGATAAAATAAATAAGTTTTCGAAATCTTATAACTGCTTTAATTTTAAATAGGGTATATCTCCATGTTAGCTAAGTGAATCATCATGTAACTTTTTATCTTTTCTTCATTTCTAATAGGGCCTTGCTTATTACTCAATTCTATTTCAAGGATACTACAAAGTTTGTATCTTCCGATTGACATCCCCCTATTTTTTTTGTTTTTATCTTTTTCTACACTGCTCAGGTATGCTGAGTCATTTAAAATAGATTCTGCGGTATCAAGGAAGTTTAGGATATTTACTTGTTTTATGAGTTCTCATAGTTCAGGTAAGTATCTTTTTACGCTGTCTGTTTTTCAAACTCATCCAGTAGACTAACGATACAAGTGAATTTGCTCAAATCTTCTCATTTCTTTCTGTTTTATAAGCGATATGAGGAGGAAAAGGATATTCCTTTAGGTTTTATAGATAAGTGCTCTAGAGAAATTACTCTTGTTCGCAATATTACTAAATTAGAAGTATAATCAACTTTGGAATGTTGTTCCTAATTTTAATGTTTCGTAGTAAATTTAAAGAATTCAATCCATTATCAGATCTTTTTTCTGGTACGGAAACAAGTCCTTATGTAGTTACTTTCTCAAAGAGAGTTGTACAGTTTTTTGGAATTCTTTGATTGATTTAAAGCAATTCTTTTAAGTTAGTCTTAAGACTATGATCAATGCACAGCATTCATTATCAATATAATGATGTATTATCTCAGTCAGATGATCGATGTCAACATTTCTATTAACCTAATTACTCTTTATAACTTCAAACCACCCACACTAACTTAGAGTATTCTACATATAAAAGACTAAGAAAAATATTATAATGACTGGAAAATATTTTGGTCCAAGTTCATATAGAAATTCCAGAGTAGAAGTGATAAATGAAATTTCCAAATTTAAACGAGTCTCTGAATATTTTATGAAAATTTAACTAAAATGTGAAAGATGTGTTTTAAATAAATATAAAATAATAGGTAATAAAATCATAAATTTATTAATAGAATCGATTTAAATTAAATTCAAATCATTTATTACAATTTAATTAATGTTTTTTGAAATTAAAATTATATACCTTATTTAGAATTATTCTGCATATTATTTTAATGTACTTTAATGTTAATTAATTTATTTATTAAAGAGTATTCGGCACTATAATAGTCACTATAGTTTTTTCTAACATTATGACAATCAATAAAATTCAGAAATTTTCATGAATTTTATTCAAAATATAATAATAGCAAATTCTTATATTATAATCCTTAAAAAAATGGAATGAAAATCAAACAGAGGGTGGAGATTCAAGCAAATGAAGAAAAGAGTGAGCTACTAAATCAAAGCAATGGGAGAGAATGTTACGCTAGTACTTTCCGCACGCATAAGCATTAGGGCTGCACACTAGAGGATTCTTAGAATGGGTCGGAAAATTTATATTTATTCCTATGATGCTCGAATCCTCTTCATCATAGAACCTTGATTAAGCACCGAGCTGCTCCTATCTCAAGCAGATCTACTACGTTAAAAGTGCAATCAAGAATGATGCAGGTAGATAGACATCAATATTAGGATGCAAACTGCTCGCACTCGATTGGTACCTGAGGACGTAAAATGCTGCATTCCGCACTGTTTGAAAAGCATATTTCCTCTTTGCAAAATATTCAACCTATATATTTATAACATAAGACATATCTTAATTTACCTGCTATTATTATTTCTTTGCGTAAATGCATTTACTCTCGACCCGTTCATATAAGCTGATGATTCATATCTCTGCATTCAATCACAACAAGCTCTATATTTTGAATAGAACAATTATTCTTCGGTGCTGGTGAGAATGGTGCAGAAGAACAGCACTATAGCTATGGATTGCATTCTGCTTAGCAAATGATTTGAGATAACTAGTTCTTGACTATGCATTCTCTCTCAAAGAGCGGTGGTAAAAATTACTCTTGCTGCAGGTATGCGCGTATGAACAGAAGAATCCTTCTGTAAGGAATTGCCCTCAATATTTTTGAATTTTTAGAGACTGTTGCTATTAATACATGCTTCCCATTACAGTAACAACTTCCGGGATGTAAATGATATTCCAGTGTGCAAATTTAGCAGGAATAATAGTGATACCTCTCATCGCGAATTTCTCAAAGCTCTTTGGTAAAATTGAAATACACCTTCCGTGATTGGCTATCACAATTTGTAACTAGAAACTCCCACTGGTGTAACTAGATACTTCCGATGAAATAGTACAAAACTTTTCTCGAGTCACTAGATCAATTTAATGAGGAGCACTTTAATCTCTGGTCTTATCATTAAAGGTGAAATCAAAACCTCAAACCCCTTAATGAGGATTATAAGTGCTTTGATTTTTAGGGTATAGTTGGGGTCTTATTGGGGTTAGTAGAGAAAGTGAAGGTTTTATGTGAATTTAAGGAATTTTAATTTACTTTAATCAAACAAATTTTATCTACTTGTCTTTATTATATCTTTTGAACCTTGCTCTTTGTGGGTCAAGTATGTCATCTAATGTTTTCTGAGGATAGTAAGGAGCTCTGGCAATTATCATCTCTACAATGTTTCTAATTTTTAGCATACATCTTCTTGCTTTATATGCTTTTAAGTCAAACTAATTGATTGTTTTTCATGTTTAGTACCAATGTAATACATACTTTCCATATCACTTTCTAATATTATTGCAGCTACTGCTCAAACATCCCAGTAAACAGAACCATTTGTACACTTATCTCTTATTTGGAAGTATCCAGGAGTCCCAAGTACCTGTGCTCAAGTAACAATCTCCTATCTTAAAGTTCTATTGAAATCGAATACTACCTCTAAAGGGCATATATTTAGCACAATGTTTTCAGGCTTCAAATCTCTATGGACATATCCAAGTTCATGCAACACCTTAACACCCTGTATCATATCTGAGAGTATAACGTTTATATCATCATGGCATCTATTGTGATATAGGTATTCTCTCAGAGTCATATCAAATTTCTTTAGCCTTAATGCGATGAAAACATAGCTTAAAATAACACCATCGAGCTTAAGCAAATTTTAGCAGTCATTTCTTTACGCCTCTATAAATACCATGTATTCATTAGCAAACTCATTTCAATACTGTTGGTTCTTAAGAATATAGCTAAATGGATACACCTTGTATGCATACTCATCAACTACTATGAGCTTTGCTTTTTCAGCCACGCTTAAATTCAAGTAGCTTTCAATACGAGTGCTGAAATCAACTGCATTTAATGGAGGTATAATCATAGCCTTCCCTTAGAAGTACGCTAAAATTGTATTACCTGTTGGCTGGTTCATCGACTCATATCGTTTCTGTCTCTTGAGTCTTTCCTCTCTTTATGACTCAAGAGTATTAGATTTTCTTATTGCTGGAACTAGTTTTTAAGTTACAGTATCCTGCATTAAAAATTCACTCAAATGATACTTCTGCATATGCTTCTTTACTTTTGCAGAATGTGTGTAAGACTTCATGCACGTTGTGCATTAGTACCTTCCATCAACTTTATCATGCTTGAAATAAATCTTGGCTTTGCCAGAGTGTACCTCTTTAAGGTGTCTCTTCAAGCTTTGTTCGATTGATAAAAGATTCTAGTAGTCTTCACATTGATATGTTTTTATCTTTTCAATTTGTTGCTGTTCTTTTAGCTTCTCAACATATTCAATTAATATTAAAAGTCCTATCTCTGCTCTACCCTTCTTATTTTAGACTTCAATTTTGAAACCTCTGCTTCAAATTCAATGGCTCTTAGCTCAACCTCCCTCTAAACATAAATAATTTCAGCCTGTTTGGTCGAACCGAAGTTCATCTATGATTATCCAGCACTAAGAGAATCTGATTTCCGATTTAAGTTAGCCGCAATGTTAAAATCAAATTTAAATTTCTATTATAAACCTCTAAAAACTTCTCAAGTTATAGTAAATATGTATAGAAGTTGGCGGTGCAGCAATAATAGTTGATTTAGAGTAATTAGAGTTCATATTTATACTTAGTTTATAGCTATAAATTTTCAAATTGCATGCTTAATATTTTCAACTTTGGCACCAACTTAGAAAAAATTCAAGTTGGTACTGGTACCAATTAGGTTTTGTACCATTTTGAAACTTTTCCATTAAAACCTCATTAGTTTAAAAGTAGGTACTAATTAAGTTTTGGTACTATTAAATTGGTACCAATTAAAATTGAACGGAATTAGTACCAGTACTAATTATATTATATCAAATTTAGTACTAATTTAATGGAACTATATTGATAAAAATGGAGCTCCATCTCTGAAGTCTGTTACAGCTTCAACGGATTTTCTCAACGTATCTTGACCAGGTTAACCTCCTATAAAATGGCCATATCTAATACTAAGATTTTCAACAGTAGGATACATAACTCTATATATTAAAATTTGAAATTCAATAAGAAGAGAAGGAACAAGGATGGAATCTATAAGCACTGCAATGAAGAGGGTTGAAGCTTAAGAAATGATTTCAAGATTCAGAAGCAAGAAAGATCTCTATCGATACCTCACTCAACATGGTAGGCATGTAACATATACTTAATCATATACTATAGTGGGATCATTCCATCCAACAATTGATTGTACCAAAATTTCATTCTTAAAAGCTATACTCTGTGATGAGAAGAAAGCCTTCAAAAGCAATGAAATTAAGTTGATAGAAATACCAAACTACCCAGAAATTTCAGTCACTAATCTCTACTAGGATGCGATGAAAGATGAAGAGTTGGTAGTTTATCTTCCAACCAAGAAACAACTCTCTAATAAACTTCCAGAAAGGAGCTTTTTCTTTGTTGTTCTTGGGATTTTAAGAGAGAAAGAGTTATCTCAGAGAGATCATTGAAGAAGCTCACAAGAAACGCTATTCTATTTCTCATGAAGATTCAAAAGAAGCAAGGCATACTTATAAGGAAGACCTGGCTCGCGGAGCTTAAGAAGCAATCATTCCTCTCAAGTAAGCTTTGATTCATAACTTCTTGGGGAAACCTGGAACTGGTATATTCCTAATGAAAGAACATGCGAAGGTTCACAGAGAGAGAGAGAAAGTCATAGACTATTTATTCATGAAGTGAGCAAGAGACTTTATAAAGATGCTTAAAAGCCAGATGAAATGAACATAGATGCAGGAGCTGGCATTAAGAGAAGGTAAAGAATAATTTTTTTATTTTATTAATTTATGTTAATTAAATTTAAAAAAAGTAAAAAAAAATATTAAAAATTAGACTTGCATCGAATAATGTATTTTTTGAGATTTAATTTATTATTATTTTTTTATATTATAATGAAAATTATCAAAATTAAATTTATATATTAGTGCTTCATTAAATATTTATAATAAATAATTTAGAGTAAAATTTAGAATGTAAACATATTAAAATCCATTTATTAACTGCAGATAATTTAGTTCGATGTTGGGATTAATTTTGAGTCCCCATCAATCATAACTTATAAAAAGTATTTGAAAAGTTTCATAGCGCCTAAAACTAGCAGACCTTTTTCAAGCTGATATACTGACCTACCTCAAGTTATCTGTAATCTTTTAGAATTCTCTCCAGCTAACTTATTAAATATCATAACAAGGAGATGGTAGCTGTCATGGCTCTACCTTTATTGTCCCCATGCAGTAGGACCCATTAATAAAGGGGTTTAAGGTCTTGTCTGTTTTAAATGCTTAAGCTCCTAAAACTTGAGTTTTTGAAAAGTTACTGCTCGTGCAATAAGAAGTATCATCGAGATTGATTTTGAAATTCTGGGGCTTTGAATAGAGATGACCAAGCAACATTATATTCATGGAGATCAGCTATTGATATAGCCGCACTTTAAATGCATCTCCATGTAACAATTCTACTATGCTTGAGATTTAGTAGATCTCCCAAGTTGAAGTCATATCCCTTTAGCCAAATGAGCAAATAAGTTTAGTTTAAATATATCTTGGTAATGTAGTCTTGTTGTTAATTTTATGTTTCTCGAAATTGATTAGCCAGTTAACGTCCTCTTAAACTCAATCTTGTTAGAGTGCATCTTATTTCAAACTTGTTATTTGATGTCATAGTGGTTATATGTGACTGCAGATCTCATCTATACCAACTCTTATATTGACTAATTAGACACCCATTCTATTAAGGTTTTATTTAATAGTTTCTTCGAAGTTTTAATAGTTGTCGGAGAATATTTTATTCTTACTTTAATTGGAAGTGTTATCGATAAATTAAAGGACTCAATTAATTTAGTTCAGAGCAACCCTTTTATGAATCATCACAGATAGATTTCTTAACTGAGTATTCGGGTTATTTAGTTCCTCATTTTTATTAAATGCTTCTGAATGATCTGATTGTGGCCTTCTGTAAGACCTCGCTTTTTTTGTAAGATCCAAAGTATACAGTTATTCAACAACCTAGAAATAAAAATTTAACAATTAAAGGCTATGTAATTTACGAATGGAGGATACTTAACTTTGTGAACCTTAGCTTCCGAATGATATATTAGGTGATTTTAGTAATCATGATGTTTTTTTTATAGAAAATAAAGTGAATTACAAAATTAATAAATAATAGTAGCAATAGTAAATTTAAATCTATAAAAACGTTTCATCTTCTCCGTCATCCTCATCTTCATCGTTTTCATCACCAATATTGACTTATTGTGCCACTTTCTCTGTGACTTCTTGAACTCCTTCTTCGTTGACGCCTTAAACCTTACCAGGTGCAACACCTGTAATAATAAAATGTTAGATATTTTTTTTGTATCTTACATTAATGTTGAATGACACAGAGGTTTCTGATCAGATATTTTTCCATTTTTTAATATATTTGATTAATTTATAATTTAATTTCAGTTTATTTCAAAAAAATCAAGAATGTAGTCGTGTATCTACCATTAAACTTTAGTTTACATACTTTGCATTAGTACCCCTCCTTTAATTTCAAATGAGCGAACTTTCATGAGTTTTGATATGCCTCGTATACTATGTGTTGGTAAAGTCTCTGTCACAAGTGGTGCGTGTATAGGATGTTGAAGATTTAATATTTTCATGATTATTTCTGTTTTTATTAACATATTAAGATTTGGTTATTCTTGAATTGTTAATGTTTTCTATTAAACAATATTAGTTATATTTATCAAAATTTATTTAATAAGGGAATTGTAGAAATACATATTATTCATAAATAATAAAATGATATATTCCCAATGCATGAAGCATGCAAAATTCTAGAATAATGATTATCCTTAAAATCAAATAATAATTGCATAAAATAGTCATGTAAATAAGCTCATATATTACTTTATCATTTAGTTAATTTTATGGTTTATTAGTTCATAGTTATATTTATACCATAGTTAAATTAAGATTATTTAAATAAGAGATGAGTGGTTATGAATGGAGTAAAATTTATATAATATGGAAGTAGTTTTACAGATATTTCTGTTCTACTAATATTTCTGATCTTGAATCATGAATAATTGATAATTTAAATAGAAAAGATGTTTATATTATTGATTCATAACATTAATATAATGATTATCAGAATTATTAAAAATGTACTTATATTTTAAATAATCAGACTAATATTTTAATTTTCTCATTATTATATTAATGTTATTGAACTATATTAACTTAACGATAATAATTATTTAAAGTTTATCATTAAAAAGCATATTTAACTAAATTGGGGCAAAAGTAGAAAAAAATTGTAACTTTTGCCCCACTTTAAATAACCTATCTTAACAAATGATTAAGCATAAAAATTAATTACAAGACTAATATAATGTAGATGAATAATCTCATTAATATATTTCTAGAATTTGAATATTCAAAAAAATCTTGATAAATAATCTTACCATTCTCTATTGTAATTCGACAACTGATGATGAAAATTCGTCATCTGAATTAATACTACTTAAAGATCACATGCTGGAAGCTATTCCTTTTATTCTGCCTGCCATTTG
This sequence comes from Oxytricha trifallax, assembly GCA_000711775.1. Taxonomy (NCBI): domain Eukaryota; phylum Ciliophora; class Spirotrichea; order Sporadotrichida; family Oxytrichidae; genus Oxytricha; species Oxytricha trifallax. The sequence continues at coordinate 109,017 of ARYC01000231.1, read as the reverse complement.
TATGAAGTAACTTAATTTATAAAATTAATAATAGTCACAAATTTATTCTAAGTGTTAAACCTTGTTTTAAAAAGTTAATACTAAATACAGTATAATGTATCTAATTGATTACAAATATAAGAACACAAATTCAAGAAATAAATACTCAATTTAAAACCCATTAACACAGAGTTTTGCAAAATTTCAAGGATTAAGGGCCCCAAAGGCGGCACTAAGGGCTCAATTTGGATACGATCTCCTAAATAAAAAGGGTTTTGGGTAAAATTACGTTTCAAATATAATACATCAAACACTCAATCTTAATTTGAGATTTTAAATCTAAGGAACAATAGAGTAATTCCTTAGAGAGTTTAAACAAATTACAATAGTAACAGATAGATGACAACAACTAATAATACGATCTGATTAGCCAATGTATCTCAATTTTTAAGGGAAATGTGAAACTTAAACTTAAGTTCCCAAATCTATTAGTTATTAATTAATAGCAAAATGGAAAATTCTAGAGCTTACTAAAATAACAGTCAAATCAACACACAGATCTCATCCAGATAGTTAGAATGTTAGCTTAGCAGCAAAGCATTTCGATACAATTATTTCAAATTCAAGTGTAAGAACCAAAGTTTTTTTAAACTTATCATAGGTAATATGTTCATGCCTCTGTATAAGCTATGTACAATGAGATTCATATGAGATGTCATTTAAGGACCAAAATTCTTTTCAAGTCAAACGAGATGATTTGGATAAACGTCCTTAACTTTCCTCAATCGAGCTTGAAGCAAATTTGAGAGGAAGTCCGCGCTGATGAGGAATTGAAAAAGTAATTAAATATCTACGACGACGCTGATGAGCTCCCTCACCGCAATTTTTTTGTTGACATATTAGGAATTCTTAGAAGCGAATATGTGTAAAGGATAGTCCAAAAATAACAGTAGATTAAAGTTTCTGGGACACAAATATTGGGGAACCAAAACACAATCCTGATTAGCAAAATATTTTTGGAGCTTCTCTAAAAGAACTCAACTATTTCTAGTAAGACAAATCTATTCTTCATTTTTTCAAATAGAAAGAAAATACAAGGCGCTTTCCCTTTTGAAATAGGGATCGTAAATCAGATGATAATTTACTATTTACAATTCTATTTATCTGTGATAATATTATAGAAATACATTTGAATTTGGAAATTTAATTATAAATTAATTTATTATAAATAAAAATCTTGGCAGTTAAAGTTGTCCAATTTAAACGATCTTGGACTCATTGGATAGAGAATCAAATATTAGCTGGACTATATTATTGGCGGTACTATTTAATCGCATGCCTTGACAGAGATAACTTCACTTTAATTAAACACAACTAAATTCAATAAATTATACCTTCACTTTAAAGTGAAGTTATCTCTGTCAAGGCATGCGATTAAATAGTACCGCCAATAATATAGTCCAGCTAATATTTGATTCTCTATCCAATGAGTCCAAGATCGTTTAAATTGGACAACTTTAACTGCCAAGATTTTTATTTATAATAAATTAATTTATAATTAAATTTCCAAATTCAAATGTATTCTATAATAATAATATGATCCTAATATATGAATTTGAAAAAATTCTAATATATCACATCCGTGGAAATTATTTTTAAAAAATTTAAATTTTAATTATTTTAAATAGATATATCTTAATAGTAATAAATTATATTTATATTTGCAGTATTACATTTGTATTTATTAACTTAAATTGTTATTATAATTATTTTAACAATTATATAAAATATTTTCCATTAATAAAATTATTTATACCAATATCGTTAATTGAAAATTTAAAATTTCATCATTGAGAGCTTTAGAAATTTATCCAAAAATAATAATAATAAAATAAATAATACCTAATTTCTAAGCAAAATTTATATTTTTTTAGAATAATCTTGAAAAGAAATGTGTTTTTTATTTGAAAATTAAATCAAATTGAATTAGAAGATTATAGAGAATCCAATTTAATATAAGAACTAAATCGGTTTCTTAGAGTAAGACAATTTCTTTATTATTTGGTATTTATATGAATCATAATATTTTATTTTAATACATTAAAAGGTAATATTTGTTTTCCCATTGAAAAATAATTAAATTTATTATAGCAAATATTTTGCCTAATAATTTCTAATACTCTTTCTCAAGAGTATAAGAAATATATGGTATATTCATATTTTAAAAATGTACGAGAAAATGATAGTATATTTTTGTGTAATTAAAATTATATTAACAATAAGATCATCAGAATACTCATTATAATATATATATATTTAATTAGATCAAAATAAAAATGAGTAGTAGATAATGATAGAAAATAAAAAGCAGTATTTTAAAATAATAAAACAATTTTAATATATTGCAAATAATTAATACATTAAAATAATACAATTAAAAAAGATTTTAATTATTGGAATCATAATTGTAGAATTAGATTTCAAATAAAAATTAAGTTTCTTTTAAATAGAAATATATTTTTAAAATAATAATATAATAGAGAAATTTATCGAAATCTAACTTTAATAATAAAAAAGGTAAATTTCAAAGAATGTTTCTTGCCAAATTTTAGTGGGTTGTGAAAATTTCTCATTCAATTATTAATTAACAAAGAATGAAAGAAGTAAGTTATTAATTTTTTTCATGAAGATACTGCAATAGTTAGCACTATAAAATATAAATTATTCCGCACAAGTTCAAATCTTAAGATTAAGTTATGAGACAAAGCTCGAAACATATTTTTCGAAAGAGTGGGAAAGAAAGCTGCTTAGGTGAAGATTCTCTTTAGTAATATTTAAATTTGCTAGTGGTTAAATATAAAGTATAAATAGACTCCAACTATTAATGCTTAAATATATTTGATTCTGGGAACTTGAAAAAAAAATAAATAAATTAGAATATTACTTATATATAACTTAATTACATTTACTATTGGGAAATTGTTATTATGTACAGAAAGAAATAAGATGGTCTAGTGCAGCTGTGAATAGTCGAGGCAAGGGACATGCCCCCCCATGACAAAGCCTGGAATCAGGAGCAACTCTACAGCTGAAAACTCAGAAGAGACAAGTCTTGGCCAGTTCAGGTTCAAAGTTTGCTGATAGGAGGAGAGATTGGCAATAAAATAAGTGAAATGTCTGATCTCAATATAACCAACCCAGAATAAAAAAAACCTAAGACTACTACTTCTGAGGGCACCGGATAAGCCCCCCAGGATTAGACTCCGGAGTTGAGGAGGCGCCTAAGTGGCTAGTCTTCACCAGTGTCAGCTCAGACTAAGAAGAAGAACATCAAGAATATGTGATAGACATCTTAAAACTTTAAAAAAATAGTAAATGTAATTAAGTATTATTATTAAATAAGTCTAGGAATTTTGATTTCTAGATTTCTAATTTCTATATTTACCTAAGTGATTCACTACTACTACTATTATATATATATATTTATCTAACTGCCACTAATTTGGTTGTCTTGAAGATCTAATTTGATTAGTGTGACTTACCGTTATGTTGCAAAGTACTTCAGTTACATTTTGCAGGATTGTCTTTGAAAAGTTAGAAAAAGGTTATTTGACAGATTTGACTGAAGGATGTTGTGAAACTCCCGTGTATAATAGGGCGATTTGACAAGTTGGCACATTTGACAGCTGTCAAATACATGGAATAATTTAAACGATAGAAATGTGATATAGAAGTTTAATGTGTGGGTTAAAAATTAAAACAGAGAAAATGGAGCGCAGAGTAAGTGATTCTCGAGCTTGGAAAGCAAAGACAGCACACTGGTCTGATATGTTTTTTTTCCCGTTAATCTGGAGCTGCCGCAGGACTCAGATATGGGACTTCCCCATTCAAATATATATTTTCTAGACTTTTCCACTTATTATATTATTTATTAAAATTAATATATATATATTAATAGATTCGCACACAACCGACCCTTGTTTGGTAATTTTATTTTTGCAATATCTGCAAAAACTGTACAATATTATGTATATATTTTAATTTAATTAAATTTGGTACTAATTCAAATTCAAATTAAAGGGTAATGGCCCCCAGGGCAGGCAAGATAATTTTTTTCTCTCAAAATTTTAAACTATTTAAATTTCTATAAAACCTTGTAAATACTTGATATAACTAAATAAATTGGACTCTTATATTCTTATACCACTATACTTTCAAGATGTAAACTTATTTATAAAATGAACGAATTTAAAAATAATATCAATTCTTGAAACTATAATGTATGATATAGTAAATATAATTTTCAGATTTATTCCACCATATGCTATGTTTACTTTATGAATTATTTTTATATTCTTTATAATCTAGGCTAAGATAAAAATAATTCATAAAGTAAACATAGCATATGGTGGAATAAATCTGAAAATTATATTTACTATATCATACATTATAGTTTCAAGAATTGATATTATTTTTAAATTCGTTCATTTTATAAATAAGTTTACATCTTGAAAGTATAGTGGTATAAGAATATAAGAGTCCAATTTATTTAGTTATATCAAGTATTTACAAGGTTTTATAGAAATTTAAATAGTTTAAAATTTTGAGAGAAAAAAATTATCTTGCCTGCCCTGGGGGCCATTACCCTTTAATTTGAATTTGAGTTAGTACAATTTGTAATTAGAGGCAGTTATTATTGCTAATAATCTCAATGTATTTTTGTAATTTTTAAATCTCCTAATATTATATATTTTATCAATATTAATAATAAGATTAATAATTTAATTAATTATAGAAGTCTCTGGATCACCAATAATATAAATATATATGATTATATGTATGAGTAAAGCACTTTTATTAGTAATTATTTAATTTCCTAAACTGAACTCTGAGATAGTAATATTTAGAATAAATTTGTTAAGAGGCTTTTTCTTCATATTTTGTTATTCTCTACGTCTTCTATATTTTTTCTTCAATTTTTGGTTCTCATATATTTTTTTTGCTAATGGCTCTTTTGATATTTAAGACTAGATTCAATTTTTGTTTATAAATGAATCACTAATCTCCTAACTTAGTATTTTATTTTGTCTTATTTCTCTGTTTTTTTTTATTTCCAAACTCAGTGTAGAAATTTAAGGTTAATAAGATCTTGAAGCCTTGAAGATGGAGTTGAATCTCTATAATGTTTTGTGTTTAGATGTAGCCTTTGTTGAAGATAAATATGAAATTCCTAAGCTTTTATTCCTGTCGTCTCACATTTAAAGTTATTTAACATTTTATATATTAGTTTCTTTTAAACTTTATGAGATACCTTTTTATTGACAAAGGTATCTGTTTAGTATATTCATTCCCTCCGGTTAGATAATGTTAGGTGGGTCTGATTAGAAATTTAAAATATCTGTGAAGTATTAGTAAAAATGCTTTATTCATTACATAGGCTGGTCTTGTTTTGTTCTTCTACCTCATTCTTTGTATTTTTGACCTTAATTCAAACATTATGGTATTTTATTCATTTTTAAGTTGATTTTTCCACTCTATCGAACAGCTTTCTTATTGTTTGTAGTATTTTGATGTTTGGGGGTATATGGATAATATTTCTTATTATCGAATTGGTTTCTAAAGTAAAATGAAAGGAAATATGTCAGTAATAAAGTTTTTGTTTGTTAATACAGCCACTAGTTGTTTTTCAAAAACAGGGATGGAATTATTGTCTCTTCAAAATTAAAGTATTTTTTAGCAGAATCTTATCACTCGAATAGTTTTTATTACGATTATAGTTTTTTAAGAAGCTATTCTTTTCTTAATAATACTACTAACCTCTTGTTGGAACTTTTCCATTTTAAGAGCAAATTTATCTTCATATTTAGTATAAATGATATTTAGGAATTGAATTTTATAGTGAGAAGAGTTTAAGTTCACACAGTCAAAGTCATTATAAATGTTTCTTTCATTTTTAAAAACGAAGTGAGTGTTGGTATCTTACAATTCAGAGCATGAATCGTTGTATTGTAAGTTATTATCTTCTTTGGCTAGAGTGATAGATAAAGAGGTTGTTTTGGTTGTTTGTAAGTACAAATAGTACCATGAGTTATTTGAGGTTAAACCTATTTAACTTGGGTAAATAATTTCTATATCTACTGTGAATTTTGGTAAAGAAATGTTAGCAAAAACATACTTGATTGAATTAATAGAGTATTTATTAATTCTACTTCGAAACTGCATTCAAAATCTTGGAAGTAGTTCTGGAAGTTTATTCATTCAACTTTGTGATCTAAATCCTTTATGTAACAAGTTAAATACTAATTTAAAATGTAAACACCAATTATCCGGATCATAATAATTTAAATATTATGATGATAAAAAATAAAGAGTATATATTAAAAATAAGATAATTTCTTATGCTGATGCAAAGTCAAAAAAATAAACATGATAAATTAAGATTCGAAATTAAGCATTTAAAAACTTCCAAAAAATGAAATATAAAATAATTATTATATAATATTCTTGAAGTAGAAAAGCATTTTATATATATATATATATATATATATATATATATATATATATATATATATATATATATATGCTTTTATTTGATTAATTTTTATGCTTGTTTAATTGTATTAATTTATATAAAATGTGCAATACAATTAATTAAGCAAGTATCATGATTATGTTAAATTATTTATAAATTTTATTCATTTTATATCTTTTATTGATTTATAATGTAATTGTGTTCATGAACTGGACCCCTCATCAAAAGGAAATCGAATATTCTAGGGGAGGATTGACAGATGGAATAGAAAGTCAAAAGGATGAAGTAAAATTTCAATTATACATTCTGGTTAGCTGAATCCCCAGTAATAATTTCTGTAAAACTCTAAATATCAATAATTATAATATATTCTGTTGTCATTTTATAGATAAAATATATTCTCGTTATAGCTTTTGGGAGGATTATGAAATTAGCATCAGGTTTTTCAAGGAATTAAAAAGAATAACAAAAACCCGAGAGTATAATTCACATCAATTTTTGTAAAATATGAAAGCTAATCAAGAAAGATAATTAGTTAAATAATATAATAACAAAAAATGATAAGTGATTAAATTAATGGAATCTTTCCCTAGTAATAGTATTACTATACTAATTCGCCCATCAACCCCAATAATAGCCACTAATACTAACAAGCTAGTTATAATAAAATGACAAATGGTCGGAGTAATTTTAACTAATAATAACAATGGAAACACAATTAAAAATTCCACAATAATGGCATAAGCAGTAATTCCTAAAATACTAATTAGAAACATATTAGCAATTTTAATTAATCAATGAAATAAGAATTGGCAACAAACAACAGCAGTGGGTAGCTAACTTACATTTACAGGCCAAAACCTCAAAATAACAATAATCAAAACTAGCAAGTCCATCATTAAGTTAATAATAAGAGTAGTTTATGTAATGTTCAAAATACAAGCAATTTCTCTCAGCTACAGCAATAGTAATAATAGTAGCTAAGTAATGCGTTATCAGCATAAAAATTCTATCAATAGTTGTAGCACTAATAACTGTGTGGAATGAGTTCACAGAATCAGTCGTCTTAGAGTGCGCAATAATAACAGTAAGAAGATTCATCAAGTTAGGGAAGTTTTGGGATAGGAGGCAATGCTAGAATAATTCAGAATGAGTAACACAATGACACATTAAGCAGCTTAAGCGGCAGTTAGTTCGAGATCCTTGATAGTGCACCTCTGGATTTGGGGATTGAATATAATTTGATAACTAAAACTAACTTCATGATCTCAAGACTCAATGACTTTGACCTCACTTGTGGTCATGGCACTAAATATGGCAGCTGATTAAGTAGAATACAGCACTTCAGATAAGACCGGTGTTTTTCAAAAGATCTTGGTGTGGTTAATGGGAAGGTTAGTTGATGTAAGTATCGCTTAAGAACCAGCGATATCAATGTTCTCTCAGCAGTTCCACAAAATATCACTGATCTCTACATTTACACTAACCTTGTTGGACTTTACAAGAATGAAGTATCAGTCAATGATGATCTCTCTGCTGTCGTGGATAAGATTACTACTTTCTACAGTAATGGTTATCTCTCAAATACTGCTACTCCATTGACAAGTGACCCAATCTTTTTGTAACTTTCCATTCTTGCTTTGAGATATTCCAATTGTGACTACAGCAAGTTGATTTAAGCAATTGCCTCAAGACTAATTAGCCAGATTTCAAGTGGTAAGGTGTCAATTCCTGCTCTCATCTCAAACTACTTGTCTACTTTTTCAATACAGTAAAAACAGCAATGGGTTGAATTTTATGAATCTCTAAATATCAAGGATGTTATAGCTAAGACTATGATAGCAGGATTACCAACTTCGCATCGTACATACGAATTTTGCCAGCATGATGACTTAGAGAAAAGATTTTAGAACCAGAGGAATCCGCCAGGAGAAATCTCTCCTCATGCAGACGAAATCGAGACCAGTCAATAAATGGGAACGAGGTGGGACATTTTTATCATGAAACTGGCACCCAATTGGTTACTAAACTCCAAAACCCCATAGAGCTAAAATACGAAAATTTAGAGTATTTAAATTACTAATTATAAATAAGAAATATAGCAAATTATTTTGTTAATTTATCATTTGCAGCTTTCAATTAATAATCATAATAAATAATTAACAAACTTGTTCAAATAAGGAAATACAAATTTAATTATTAAAATAAGTGATTTTATCTTGAATTCTAATTGTTGAAAAATAAAGCAATTTAATATTCTAAAATTTTTAGAAATCCAGATTGCTTATTGCTTTAATTAGACTGTTTATATATTCATTTCTAATCTTAGTAAAGTAATTAGTAATTTCATAGAGATATCATTAACTTATATTTTTGTTATAAATATCAAAAATTATTTTTTCGAAAACTCATAAAAACTCATACAAAGTCATACAACTCATACTAAATCAGACAAATTATTTTATTATAGAATTTAATCAACTACTTATTAAATTCGATTACATAGATTAATATTCAATAGAACAAATAAAGATTAAGCCTTTTAGAGAAATTATACTTTGAAATAAAGATAGCTTTAAAAATATAAAAAACTTTTATTTTTAGCTTATCATTATAAGCCTCAAATCTCTAAATTTATTCAGAGATTTTTAATTTATTTACATTACTCAAAATTCCTAAAAAATATATATTTTAATCATAATTATTTTTCTGAGTTCGAAAATACTATATTAAGACTTCATTCAAGTGTAATTGTTGCTATACACAACTTTTATTTAATATAATTTTTCAAATGAAATTTTCTCAAATTTATTTAAGATGGAATCTTTACCTTTTTTATGGCTTTTATATACATTCCTTTACATTTAATTCAAAATTTAATAAAAAACCTTAGTTAATTATTTAATATAATAAATTAGATAATTTTAAGTGTTATATATATAATTACTTTATTTATCAGTAATTAACAATAACAATTTAAATTTAAAATTATTAATTAAAAGCAAATTAAAATTGATCAAATTTAATTATTTCACATAAGATTCATTTTATTTTTAAATTAAATAACTTTAAAGTGAAGAAACTAAATTTTAATTTTCTTTTTTTCATTATTATAAGGCAATTTTTATAACTTTTTTAATATTTCTTACAAATTTTTTCAAAAATAAAATTTAGAATCCAATATCTATCAAAAGTAGACCTCAAAATTTGAATCCAAAATTCTATTAAAAATTTACAAAATTAAACTTAGAGTTTTTATATTTTTTTTTATTTCTAAAATTATGCTGGGCTTATAAGCCCTAATAAATTGAGCTTATAAGCTCATTATAAAAGTCTTAAAATTCTTAAAATTAATATTCTAGATACAGATAGAAATCTGAACTTATAATAAGCAAATATATTAACTTAATATTGTTGAGTTAAACTTTGCTTATTTAATTTTGAAATGTTTCATTTTTCTTAATCAACTATCCAGATATCACAAATAGATATAAAATATATAAATTTGATAAATTTCCAATAAAATCATTAAAGGAATGTAAGTTTTACATTAAAATTATGATTATAGAATCTTATAATAACTATAATAAAAGAAATTTAAACCAATATTTTTAAAAAGAGTCATTATAACTGAAAGTACCTATAAAATATAGATTCTTATTAACTATTTATAATTATATCTTTTTGAAGAAATCTAGTAAAAAATTTAGTGAAAGTATTTATGGGAGAGATATAAAATGAGGTATTATTTTTAAGCTAGAAATATTAATTATTTTTCTAAGATTATCAAAGAAATTTTATAAAAAGAAATTTGTAAAATTAAAAAATGAGCTAATTAGCTCATTAAAACAGGGCTTATAAGCCTTACCAAATATAAACAAAAAAGAAATTTTAGAATGCTTATTAGTTTTTAAAGATAGACTTGCTCTTATTCTCAATAAAAATCATATAGATTTATATTTTATATATCTTACTACTTATACAAATCCAATGCTAAATTTCTAGATGTAAACTTTTAATTTCATTCCTTTTTTATCGGATGGGGTTTAGCAGGCGCTCACTCTCTTCTTCTTGTTGACGGACAACGCGTCCTACCCCCGCAGCAACTTCACAAATAGCGTCCTGTAGAAGCTTAATGTCCCCATCCTATTCCTTGGCCCAAACCAGTACGACATGGCTCTAGTTGAAAAGGCATTCAGGTTTATCAAATGGCGCGACCTCTACCTCATGCTCCTGCCTGTCTCAGCAAAGTAAGCATTTCTCCCTTAACAAACTATAGGAAGCAGCTGCGACGCAATGCGCAGGAACTGGATTTGCAGCTCTCTCACTTGGACATGCGATGGGTGAATGGCGCGTTCGCATGCTCTTTGGTCGATGCCCTGATGCATCTGAGCCTGCAGGATGTCTGATACTGTAATTAATTCTGGTTTTGGACACCCAATCTGCTAAATCACGAATCACCAATACTCTATTTAAAGTGCCAATCAGTCACCATTTGTATTTGAAGTTTATCTCAGCTTTGGAAATACTAGTCTGTGTCGTAGATTTGAGCACTATGCTTCTTTTTAAGGGCTCTCGAATGACTATCTTTACAGGACCTCAATGTTTTTTTTACCCTCAAATTCATCTGCAACACTAATTTGGTAAGTTAGGCAAACTTTTTATACTAAAATATTTAATAGGCCAATTAAAGACCAATTCCCAATTTTTTAACTTCAAGACGCCCTATTAAATTATATTTAATTTAGAAAATTAATAGTTAGAAATTAGTAATGGGGTCAATTTCAGATCAAAGCAAGGGTCCACAACAACAGATCCAACAGCAAACACCACTTGGCAAGGGAGAGGCCTACAGAGTGAGAGACATCTTCGAAGTCAAGGTCATCAGGAACGCCATTCACGCCCAGGTCATGTATGAAAACGATCCTCGAGGAAAGGCAGTGTAGGTGGAGCACTCGAAGCTGATGTATCCATGTGATCGAGCCAGAGTTGAGTCTTTTGTCAGTGAGAAGATGGCAGGTCTCCATGACCACCCCTACTGGAACATCTACGCGGGAGCACGCTCAGGTAGGGACATTGACGTAGTGACCAGTGCTAGTGATAGCGAGGATTCAGACAGCAGTTCGTAAGATTCCTAGAAGGATAGTGTCGATGGAAACTCTCAGGAAATGGTAGGCTTCCAGCAAGAGGAGGAATGCAAGGGACAGAAGGAAGATGACACCATGAGTGACGGAGAGGAAGTTCATCATAAGCAGGGTCAAATTATTCAAGAGTTCGATCGAGAGACTAGATTTCTGCTCGACTCGCTTAGAGAGTACCCAATTTACTGTTTTATACTTAGCAATTCAATCATAATAAACTAGCTCTTGATTAATTATTCATTTATTTTTTATTTCCACGATTCTCTAAAATTTTACTCTTGAGGTTTTATTTAATGACTAAAATTTAAATCCCAATCACTAAAAATTATTATTAGTAAATTAAATGCTTATCTTATTATAAATTCGTAATTTAAAGTTACTAAAATTGTTTCTTTTATGAAATAATTTTAATTTTAATTAAAATAATAGGAATATAATATAATATGTTAATAAAACAAAACAGGGGGAAGGAAGTTTCCTGACAACTAAATTTTTTTATATATAATTTTTATTGATAAAATATGAAATATTTTAATTATTAATATTAAACTCATTTAATGGCTAAAGGATAAGTTAAACATTTTTTTAAGAGTTAAAAAGATAAATTGCAATTATATTCTAATATCATAATTGGAGATATAGAACGGTATTTATTATAGTTTTTAATATAAATTTTGTAATACTTATGGAAAATAAGATGATATATTAATGAAATTATTGTTAAACATAATGTAGATCTTGTAATTCTTCATTAGTGGTAGGTTAAATTGTTTGAATTACAAAAATGTGAAAATAATAAAAGGTATTTATAGTTGTCAATAAATAATTCCATAAAGAAATAATAAATTAAAAATTTAAATTTTCTTGAAAGGATAATTCCCTAAAAATTATTTTTATCATAATCCTTGGCAGGAAACTTCCCACCCCAAAAACAGTATTTTATGTTAAAATTTGTAAAATTATAAACTTTAAATAAAATATGAAATTAGTCAAAGATTATTTTTATGATTAAAGGATTTTTTTATTTTGTAAAGCAAATACTATAATAATATAAATTACAAGAATTAAAACAAATGCAAAAAATGAAACCCCAAAATTAGAAACGTAAAAGCGGGTGATATTGAAAAAAATATATTATTAAATAAAAATATAAGTTTTTAGATATCCTATCTTATATATTATTAAACATTTTTAATGCGTGTGTTATGAGTTAGTATCAGCATCAATTTTAATAGTCTAATTTTCTGCATTTTATTCATAATTAAATTTTGCAGTTGAAAGAATGCCTATGTATTGTTGCTTTGCCTTGAGAGAGTAGCGATTCAGTAAAGCTTATCGACCTGATTTTTCAAGAGCTTCTCCTTGAATACCGGATTGATGATTGTGAATAAATACTATGCAAAATACACTCCCTTGTGATCCCTTAAGTAGTGCCATTAGCTCATCCATTTCTCCGACAAAAGGTTAGAGTTTCCTATTGGTCTCTATTTATTCGTTTTAATTGATGTTCTAGACAAGTTTGGTATGAGTCTTTTTCAGATGTTTTGTTGCTGTAGGAGTACTCTATTTCTATAGTGATTAAGTTTTATTATATTTTCTTTTATTTATTAAAATAAATCAAAAATTTTTGAATTTAAATTAAATATATATATATATATATATATATATAAAATTAAATACATAATCTTTGAGACCTTTTTTCTGAATCAAACTGGCCGAAAGAATGAGGAACTAGATTGATTTTATAATCTGTGTAATTTATGAGCAAGTCTAACGCACTATAAATCTACCCTCTGTTAAAGTAAAAAGGATTAGTTTTCTATTATAATACTAGCATATATATTAATTAATTAATATATACTTATTTCAGGTCAATAATTTATTGATGAATTTACCAGTTTCAGACTTTGTGTAGATAAAGATACTTGAAGCTATTAATCAACGAGTAAATGAAGACTTCAATCAGATAATAAATGCCGTAATTTTAATCTAGAATTTCAGCACCTGGCGTAGTTCCGTAGCTTCTTTCAATAGAGTTTAGAGATTAGATTGAATTATGAAGAAAAAGAGAAGGACATTAATTGAAAATAAGAATTAATTAAACTAATATGTACTAGTATGAAAGGAATCAGTAGAATACTTAATACAAGTTTGTCATTTAACCGATCCCTATTATACATTTGTCCAATTGTTTCATCTCTTTTTCTTATTTTTAAATCTTATACACTTGTCTTTTAAGTATTCTGTCTTCAGCTACCAAGACTCTAGACTATTCTAATTGCTGAAATATAATATTTGAAGGTTTATTTTTGTGATTTACATTTTATATTAAGTTGCCAGCTCATTCTGATTATTAATTTAAAGGTTTCTAATGAATATAATTAATATTCATTTTAATTATAATATAACAATTCGACTATTTTTATATATGCTTTCTTGAGAAGGTCCGTATAAACTTTGGTTGCTTTATGTTATCGAATTGCTTTATAGACAGAGCCATATAGTAATGGCATGGTCAAAATAACAAAGCTCAAAAGTTTATTTAAGCCACACTACTTTGTACATTGGTATAGTTACTGAGAAGGCATACAAAATTATTAATCAGTAGTCTATAAAGTACTATTAAGATGCAATGAGATAACGAACGCTCTTACAGATTGCTGTAAGCTCATCGAAGTATTTCTCAATAAATCACATTTTTCAACAGTGTAATTTCAAATTCAATTGAAGAGCTCCTTAAAACTCTAGATCTATTATTTAAAGGCTCTTAATCTATTTTAAGAATCAAATTTGCCATCTTATGCCACAGAAGAAGTATGATATTAGAAGATCCCTTATTACTTGCTCATCATAATGAAAGAATCATTTAGTTTCCTGGAACACCAGCTCAAGCCTTAGAACAAGCACTATCTATATCTTTTATTTCACATTAGATGGAAAGATTCATATACCAAAAATAAAGTAAATTATCTCTAACTTTCTCAATGATATATTGAAAAGAACCTAAAATTGAAGCAATTATGATTTATAGTTATTTGGAAATTAATCAATTAATTAGATTAAAAACCTAATATAAAAAGCATTAGTATAGATTAGACGGAGGTGGATGAAGAGCAATCACATCATACATAAGTTACAACAATCATATTATAATTATATATCTTAATGATCTGACTAGTAAAACCATAGGTTCTTCGCAAAAAGGTACAAATAGTGGAATTATAAGACCATAAGTATTTAGAAGATGAAAATGATTTTAAGATAAGGAAGTTGAAACGTTTTTTAGACATTAACAGCCCATGAGATTAGCACAATAACTATTATAATTAAATTTAATTTAATTCCTATCAGAAATATTTCGCATTATTAATCATGAATTCTTGTGTAGATTGACAAAATTATTATCATTTTTCGCAAGAGTATCAATATCAGCATAATAAGAACTTTAAATTCAAGCAAATATTTATACTAAAGTGTAAGTTTCAATAGCAATCAGAAATAAAAACCTCTCAGTTGATAATAAATTTAGAAGCAAACAAAATCCAAACTCAGATGAGACTTTTTCATTCTACAATTTTCCAAAGTGCTATTTTTAGCACTTTGCTTTTCGATATCGATATTTTTCAAGCTGAAAAATAATCTAATTAGTTAGTTTCTAAAGTCTCTAACATAAAGGTTGGAAATTATAAAAAATAATGCTCACAATAAAAAAGTTAGGAAATATATTTTTAGATTAACAATTAATGAAGCATTAATCATATGTTATCAATATTTTAAAGTAATAGAGGGCAAATAGCAGATATTTATTTTGTAAAGTCAAAATCAATGATGATATTAGATGCCAAATTTCAAAGGAAAGATATCACTATAGCCAGGAAATAACAATTGATGACAACAGCTTAATTTAGGCACATTATTTATTTCGTGTCATTGTAAAAGTATTAGATCTCAATAATTGAGATAAAAGGAAAATATAGATATTTATCTTGATCGCCTATTTATTCTATCAATCATTGAGATTTAAATTCATGATAGAAAATAATATATAAGTATAAATAAAGAGATATTTAGTTAAATCTATTGAAGTTTATCCAAGAAAGTCAAACTTTTATATATAAATTGCTAACCTCTTAAGATGTCTCATCTATTAATAGGAATCAAATTATATATTGGGAGCATTGACAACTTAGTTTTAAGATTTGTTAAGGAGTAATTCCAATATCAATACAAATATATTTGGACATAATTAAAAATAAAATGAATCCAATCATATTGAGGTTATAAGAAAGATATACTTTTTAAGATTAGATATAGAAGATTTCTCACAATTCAAATCTTTATATTTGAAAATAGTGTTAATTGTTATAATCATAGTTTAAAATTCGAGAATGAATTAAATCATCATGAATACATCATTAATTGCTTACCTAATTTAAAAATCATTATAATACATAACTATGCAATGTATTTAAATTAGCAAATCTTTCAATTAGATTTTGATTACAAATGTTTATTGTTATTATTGTTTGCTATTTTTTAAAAAATAAATAAGAAATTAAGTTTCCAAAATCCATCATTTGAAAGCTCTATTTACAATGATTGTTGATAACTAAGTTTCTAATAATGATATTAATTTCTAATTATTCTTCAGTGTGCCTTTTAATGATACAATCTACCAACATTTTAACTATATTATCCACTCACAAATAATGACTCTCTGATGTAGATTGGCGTCTTTTAAAAGATTATCATTTTCTTATGATATTATTACTTTAACTTTGAGGGTACCATTATGAAGGCTTAATCTCTATATTCTCTCCATAATCACTGAGTTTTTACTGTTTAATAATAAAAATAAAAACATTAAGCATTTACCACAGATTTAACGAATCTCTCCTTTATATTTGAATAAAATATCAATATTTTGTCAATTGAAATTCAAAATATTTAAGATTCCTCTATATATATGTTTGTTGTATTACTGTACTTTTTTGAATAATGATGCCACTTTAATTAAAGTAATAGATTTATTTGATAAAACCCATAGTTTTAAGCAAGTATAGTAATATTTTTTTAAAAAATAAATTAAAATTAAATTATTAGCAATTACAAGGAAAAATTAGATTTCTTATTTCAAGTAAAAATGTTTGCATAATATGAGAAATTCAATATTACTGTCAATTACATCAGAAAAATAAAAATGTTAAAACTAAGTAGTTAAATATTGATAAAATACAAAATATAAGGAATAAATAAATCAGAAATAAATAAAAACTGCAATAAAAATGAGATAACTAAATTAATTTAGTTTAAACCGCGATAATCCTTAAATAAAAAGGAGAAAAGTTGGAAATATATATTGTGAATTACTAACTGTCATTCATTTAATTTTAGATAAATTTAAATAATTGTGTTTTCCTAAATTGTTCCATTTTAGCGAACAACAACTTTTGTCTGTCTTTATCATAGAAAATACTTTACACTAATTTAGTTCAGCATTAAGGGCAATTTTAAAAATCTCTCTATCATTTTTTATGGATTGGTGAGTTATGGTAGTTTGCTCAAGATTCAGAGAATATTCTCTATAAGTTGTATAAATATAAGTAAATTAGCTTTAAATTTGTCAGGAAAAATCATATTAGTGATAATTTTACAATTAAAAAGAAGAATAAAAGAATACCTTAAAGTATTGAGAGTAAAGAAATCATTGCACTGTGATCCATTTTTAATTCAATAATAAGTAAATATTTTCTGTTTTAATTTAAATTTGGATTAAAATATTATTTCAAAAATTCATGCTTAATAAATGAAATGTTTGGATTGTTGTGAATACTTTTTATAATATTATTTTTTATTAAAAGATATATCAGTCGTTTATTCTCTGATGTACTCTAATGAGAGAGTGTAGGAAACAATAGAATCCTAAGTGGTTGTTTTGGAGTATTTATAGAGCATAATTTCCACCAAAATTCCTAAGTTATAACAGTCGAACTAATGCCAATTATAATTTTTAATATAGCAATCACCAGTAATAGTTGCAGGAGTCTGAACTTTAATATGACAATGATTATAAAAAACAAGCCCAATGCCATATTGATTTCATCATGGTGCACTTAGAATCACTCGATCATCCAAACTGCAATAAAAAAATTGGAGGAATTTTATTGATCCTAATTTGATCATAATTTAAGAAATCTTGGCAATCCAGGCAAAAGCTGTTATTTGCTTTGCAGAATTTTGAAGGGCTATATTTCTAAAACCGTTTATTATTTGTATTATAAAACGTTAAATAAATCAATAAAATTTGGAATAAAGACTTTTAATTATAAAATAATTATTAAATTAAAAAGATACTAAATAGGGAGTACCTTCAGGTGACCGTGGATCCCATATGTGTTGCTTTCTATTTAGGATTCTTTTTAGTCTGGTAATCCGAACCATATAAGCCTAATATTGTCTCATGCAGGAGATGAAAGCGCCCAGAGACCTACCTGCAAATAACAACGATCTAGCGGAGTTCAATCGCTCATGGAGAGAGCTCTAGAGAGCCGATTTCCCTGCCATTACGCCGTTAGTTGGCAGGATGGATACAATCTAACAAAGCTGGCAAGAAGGGAGGCAGGCGGGGGGAAGAAGTGGGACTGCATTCCACACAGTGATGAATGGCGGACGTCAGGAGCACAGAGGAGCCGAGCAAATTCTAGTCTTTTCCAGCTTTTACTCTTGCGGGGTTTTTTGGTTTTTGGGGGCTCAAGGTTATGTGCCACGTCATTCACACCAGCAACGTCATGACTCAAGGATGCAAATATTGGGTCATTTTATGACCCAGAATATCTCGTTATTAATTTAGCTTAACTATTCTATTCTATTCTAATTATAAAATATTCTTTTATTCAATTTTAAAATATTTATTATTTTAAAACTTACTTAAGTCTATTAAACTTTGAAGCAGTATATTTTTTAAATCGATTTTCTCTAAATTATAAAACTCGTCCTATTCGAAAAGCCTAAAAATCTAAGAAAGGGTTGAACAGCAAATACTCCAGACTATTCTCTAGCTAAATTGGAAATGATTACCCTTTACCTAAATATTATTCAAATATATCAATTTATATATTAAAATTTAAATTTATATATCAAAATAAGCATTTTATTTTCAAAAATTTTCCATTACATTCCCAAAGATCTTACCAAAAATATGACATTTTGTAATCAAAAATACCTATATGGGTATCAACAAAGAAATACATGGGCTTGTCTATTATTTCTTTTCCTAATTCTATATTTACATTAGATATCACCGATTCCCTCTGATGTTGACAGGATTACACCTGGCGTATACTTCTAAACTAAAAGTTATTCCATGAAATTTAGTCCTTTAAAAAAAGATAGTAGCTTTAGCATCCTCAATCATATATTAGTAAATTATTTCTTGGAACCTCCACTGATTGCAATTGATTTTAAGTGGAATGATGTAGTAGTGTATTGTCTTTTTGAAACGTTATTCCTTTAGAGAATTTATATTACTTGTCAGACCCATATATAATTTTGTCAAAGATGCTAGTGTGATTTTATGTAATATACTCTTGAACTGACAATTATTAAAATGAGTGATAATGTTTGTTTTAAAATGAAATTTAATCAGCATAACAGAATACTTATTATAATAATCAAAATATGAATTATTTGACCATTACTTAGTTTAAACACTCTTCTTAAGATAATCGGACATTCTCTTTTTGATTTCGTTGAATCTCTCTTCTATCAATTTCTGCTTCGGGTTGTCTGTCTGGTACAACACCGGCTCTTACTGGGTAAGACCTCTATTAAATATTATAATTATATGTGTTTTTAGTAACTTACATTTTTTATATTGTAACCGCTCTATCAGAGTTGATCTCTATAGGTTTTTATTTCATAAAAATTTATTTTAGATTTCTTATTATAAATTGTAATTATTATTGATATTAAATATTTCCAATTTTAAAATTGTATTTATATGCAGCTCATTTTATTAAAGATTAATATAAAGTTGAGTTATATTATTCTACTTTGCTTATCATATCTCTCTTATACTAAAAATCATAAATACTAAAATACTAATAAAGTATATATTTTTAATTTCTAACGAAAAAGAAGTAATTTATATTAAGTTTAGATTTTTGTTGATAAAGCATCACGCCTTCAATAATGCTTGTATAAAAATTAAATTATAATAATAATATTAAATTCACACTGAGGTCTCAAGGGACCCCCCGATAAAATAAGCATGGTAGCTTGAAAGGGACAAGCCCTTTTAGTTAAGTTTTGGAAATTCTCTCCATGTATACTAAGTCTTAATCCCTTCTTTTTCTTCCTCTTCCTTTTTATTTGTTTCTTTGGTTTCTTTTCATTTGAGGTCTGCCTTTTCTTCCTTTACTTTTATGGTTAATAATCTGAACTTGGTCTACAAGATCTTAGAATTTGAACTGGGCATCAAAATTTTTAACTATTGAGAATTTTATTTTTTTGGTGGATGTCACTTCTTTACATCTTGTTGTGACTAGTTAAACGAGGTCATTTCCAAGGAAGTATGCCTGTTTTTTTAAGGCATTTAACGAAGATATCACTATACCAAAATTAATAATGATAAATATTTAAGTATGGATTGAGAAATAATAGTATTTTAAATTAATACGAACCTTCACAAAATGATATTTGATTTAAAAAGAAAGAAAAAACTAAAATATGATTCTGCTTTAATATGTTAATCATTAATTAATTATTCGCATATTAAAACACATCAGTTATTTATTTATACTATAAAACTAAGTAATGTAGGTTAATTTTTAATATGACACATGCCAATTCTTATAAATTGAATTTTTAAATAATTCCCAATACTT
Organism: Oxytricha trifallax; assembly: GCA_000711775.1. Lineage (NCBI taxonomy): Eukaryota > Ciliophora > Spirotrichea > Sporadotrichida > Oxytrichidae > Oxytricha > Oxytricha trifallax. The sequence goes on along the minus strand of ARYC01000231.1, from coordinate 88,480 downwards.
TATAATTTTATTAAAAATTATAGTAACTTAGTAGATTCAAACTTTACTTTTAATGTGAATAATTTATCTTGAACAAGATGCAAAGAAGAAATTATTATGAATCAAATGCATATAAAAGTGCTAAAATTATCCAAACGAGGATCTGTACTTAAAAGGATCTAATAAGTATTACAGACTATTATCGAAGTACTAAGATTGTTAAAAATCAGGAATATTAATTTCTCTTTAAATGAGATACTTTCATTTTATTCTCCGCTCTATATCATATTATTTAGCAATAATATAAAATAGCCACAAAAAATATCTTTGAAATATCTAATTTCTAAAGCTTCATTTTTCGATGCTCCAATTTCTTAATACTTAAGATTCTGACTTTAAGTTCACCAAATGTCTTAAGTCAAATCTCAGAATTGCTTTTACATACATGATATGGGTATTTGTTTTAATATTGAACTTGAAGAAGTGATTGTTAGTACCAGTTATATAAATTTTAACACCCAAAATTATTGGAAAGTGATAGATTGTACTGCAATTACTATTATTACATATATTTGTTTAGGAAAAAATCCTTAAAAAATGTAATTGTAATATCTAGGGATTTATTTTTCTAAGTATATTTGGCATGTTAACTTACTTGATAGAAGATTACAATTTCATTAGTTGTTGAGGCAAATTTTTTCAACAACCCCTTTGGAAGTTAAAGAAGTCTTGAATATCTTAGATAGCAGATTATTCTCCTTTTCTTTTTACTTTTATTTTCAATTACATATTGATTAGTTATTATTTATAAAGTTTAAATTTAAATACTATTAATACAATGAAATTTTTACACAAATCTATACTGTTATTCCAAATTGTTCAAAATTATGCTGTTAAATTAAATAATTATCGACACACATTGTAATCACAAATGCTTTCATAGATTTGATTCTTGAGGTTTTAATTATTAATTATTTCAAGTAAAGGATTATTTTTATTATACTTCGTAGATATTAAACTATATAAAAGTAACTTTTTGGATTAATTTACATTTTTGAAGTTACTTGTAGCAATATAATACTTAGAAATATATAATTTTCATTGTCTTCATTGATTTTTTAATTTATTATAAATATTTGAATATTTATAATTAATGGAGCAAACAATAATATCAATGATTTAAAAATTTGCTTTTTATAATAATCATAAATTTAAATAATATTGTTAATAAGATTATAATTTAATAAAACTTAATATAACTAGAATTTTATATTCAAATATTTAACATTTTTTTTACCAACGCAAGCGACTTTACTTCGCACTCTTCAAAAAATAAGAAGAAAAAAAATTAAACTTTAATTGATACTTAGATTATATTATATAAATTATAGAATAAAATATATATGAATAAGGTGATTATTAATATTTTAATAAATAAAAAATCAATAAGAGTAACTAAATAAAACATTAATAATTTATTCATTTAAAAAAAGGGGTTTATAAAAGTCGAAACCATGTTTAAGAATATTTAAACTGCCCCTATTACGAATTCAATCTTTGTTTATAATTACTGTTGATTTTCTTAAATATCTTTTTATAAATAAGTCTAATTCAAAATCTTGAAATAATTCATGCAAACTTATTAATACTTGAATAAAATTATATTAATACTGAAGAAATAGTCAAATTATAAGAGAAATTTATTGGAGTATTCATATTTATAATAGAGAAAATCTCCAAATTTCTAGAAATAATTCATTGCTAAACAGAAAGAATTAAATATCGCGAATAGGGAATGTGATAATAACAGTGACAAAAGATTAACAAGATAATACTTAAAGTTAAGAATTTATACGAGTAGGAATTGCGATACAAAACTAGAAACTATTAAAATAATTATGAAATTTCATGTATGTTTTTAATATATTATTAGATAAATACGAAAGAATTCAATATGTTTTTTTTATTTAAATATAAAAATATGATAATATTCAGTATAATTTTATATATCTCTTTATTTCCTTAACTATATACTAACCCCTTATACTTTGAAAAAATTGTTTTTATAATAATTTAATCTGCCAAAATGTTTTTCAAAAAATTGAAACATTCAAGGGGGCTATATCTAAACCAAATATATATTTTTAGAGTAAAATAAGTTGGCGTACCTCCTCCGAGTCAAATTTTTCGGATAACACGGAATTATTATTTTTATTAACGAGAGACTTCTATATGATGTTGAAAACTCAAAAAAATAAGACCAATTTTGACTCTTAAACGGTGAGACAGCTATCTGAGATTTTAAGTAAGTTGGGCATATTGCTGTCTTCTCTCATTTTTAGAAATAATGCCAAAGAGCAGATGGCAAAATGAATCAAAACCCAAAAAACCCCTTAGTGAGGTTTATGTGTGCTTTGATTTGTAGGGTATAGCTGGGGTCTTATTGGGGTTAGTAGAGAAATTAGGCCAATTTGCAAAATGAGAAATAGAAATTAGCGAAATTTAGGGTCTATTTATGATGAGTAATATTTAGATTTACTGCTTAAGCTTCGGTATGGTACAAGTTTTAATATAGACTAAGTCAAACCAGTGTTGAATTATACAGCCATAGCAAGACTCCTACACAAGAATGCCTCAACTGTTAGGTATTACTGCATGTTAGCTGTTTAGCATTTTAATTCTGGTACTTGAAAACATCCAGTAAGAAAATAAAAGTTCTCACTGGTCCATATAGACTATATCTGTGACTCTAAGACTTTAAAGTATTGGGCTCACTTTCCTCTTGACTAACGAGCTGTTATGTTTCATCGCAAGTTTCCTGACATTCGTATCTCTCCTTAGACTATAGCCAATATTTATAGAAGAAATGGTATTACTTTCAAGACTGTCAACAGAGTGAAGAGAGTGATTGATTTTACAGTGCCATTTTATAGTAATAATTTAAACTATATATATGATTAAATGCAGAGAGCTATTACTAATAACATCAAGTTCATACACGCTGATGAAGCTGTATTCACCTTCAACACCTTTATTAATAAGTCTTGGTATAAGAAGTATGATAATATAGAAGTCTATGATTAAAAAGTAAAGGTTGCCACTCACGCAATTTTAGCTGGTATTAGTGAAGATTCAGGTCTAGAAGCTTATTTCATTCATCCTCGCTCTATTAAGCGAGAGTAGTATATTGAGTTTTTGCATAAGCTTAGAGAGAAGTATAGCAACTAAGAAATCATCTTGTTTGTTAATAACTTATCAGTTTTTATCTAAGAAATCATATGAAGAATTAAATATAACTCCTTTATACAACGTTCCTTATAGCCCATAATTTAATGGAATTGAATTTTACTGGAGTTAAATCAAGACTTACTACAAGAAGCTACTGCTGAATCATCTAATGCATGATTTACCAATCGATACAGTAGACTTAATACAAAGTAGTTGCAAGAGAGTGAATAAAGATAAGACTACGATATGTGCAAGGAAGGGGAGAATGAATGTTTATTAATAAGTTTTAGACTTAAATGAATGAAATAGTTCACATATTAAATGGACCCTTAAAAGGATTAGGCTTCTCTTTCTTTTCTTCTTTTAAGGCTTGACAGGCCCTAAGTTTCTTCTCTTACTGCCATCTCCTGCATCTATTTTCATATCTTCTGGCTTTTAAACATCTTTATAAAGTATCTTGCTAACTTAATGAACTGTCTGCTGTTTTCTGCTCTTTCATAAGATATATACCAGTGCCAGATTTTCCTGCAAAGTTATATCTCAAAGCTTACTTGAAAGATAAGGATGCTTCTTAAGTTCCTCTAGCCAAGCTGAGCTTATGAGAATGCCTTGCTTTTTCTAGTCTTCAGGAGAGATAGAATATCGTTTCTTATGTGCTTCTTCAATTATTTCTCTGAGATACTCCTCTTTTATTGTACCAAGAATACCAAAGAAAAAGTTCCTCTGTGGTAGTTTATGAGAGAGTTGTTTCTTGGAAGGATGGTAAACAACCACTTCTCATCTTTCATAGCATCCTCATAAAGATTAGTGACTGAAATCTGAGGGTAGTTGGAAATTTCTTTTAGTTTGTTTTTTTATTTTTAAGACTTTCTTCTCCTCACAAAGTATTGCTTTTAAGAAGGAAATATTGGTACCTTCCATCGTTGGAAGGAATAAACCAACTGTATAATATGTTAATAGTCATCTAGTTATCTTACCATGTAAAGTTAGGTATCGATAGAGATCTTCTTTACTTCTGAATCTTGATATCATTTCTTGAGCCTCGACTCTTTTCATTTGATCATTGAGTGATTCCATCTTTGTTCCTCTTCCTATAAATGAATTTTAAATTAAAATTTATAGACTTCTGGATCCTATTATTTAAAAACTTACTATTTAATATGGGCATCTTATAGGTAGGCAACCCTGCAAAGATACGTGGAGAAAGCTGGCAGAAGCTGTATCAAACTTCAGAGATGGAGCTCTATTTTTAACAATTTAGTTCCATTAAATTAGTACTAAGTTTTTTTTAATTTAATTAGTACTGGTACTAAATCCGTTTAATTTTAATTAGTACCAATTTAATAGTACCAAAACTTAATTAGTACCTAGTTTTAAACTAATGAGGTTTTAATAGAAAAGTTCCAAAATGGTTCAAAACCTAATTGGTACCAGTACCAACCTGAATTTTATCTAAGTTGGTACCAAAATTAAAAATATTAAGCATGAAATTAGAAAAATTATAGCTATAAAACTAAGTATAAATATGATCTCTAACACTTCAAAATCAATCAATATTGTTGCAGTACCAACTCCTATACACAGTAACTATAACTAGAGAGGTTATTTAAGCTCTATAATAGAAATTTAAATTTGAATTTAAACATGGCGGATAACTTAAATCGTAAAGCAGTCTCTCCTGGAGCAGGATAATCATAGCTAAACTTTTGCTAAACTAAAAAGCCTGAAATTATTTATGTTGAGAGGGAGGTAGAGCTAAGAGCTCTTGAGTTTGAAGCAGAGGTCTTCAAAATTGAAGTCTAAAATAAGAAGTGTAGAGCAGAGATAGGACTTTAAATATAAATTGAATATGTTGAGGAGCTAAAAGAACAGCAAGAAATTGAAAAGATAAAACATATCAATGTGAAGACTGCTAGAATCTTTTCTCAACCGAACAAAGCTTGAAGAGACACCTGAAAGAGGTACACTCTGGCAAAGCCAAGATCTATTTCAAGCATGATAAAGTTGATGGAAGGTACTAATGCACACTGTGCATGAAGTCTTACACACATTCTGCAAAAGTAAAGAAGCATATGTAGAAGCATCATTTGAGTGAATTTTTAATGCAGGATAATGTAACCTAAAAACTAGTTCCAACAAAAAGAAAATCTAATACTCTTGAGTAATAAAGAGAGCAGCAAGAGAGACTCAAAAGACAGAAACGATATGGGTCGATGAACCAGCAAACAGGTAATACAATTTTAACAACCTTCTAAGCAAAAGCTATGAATATACCATCATTAAATGCAGTTGATCTCAGCACTTGTATTTAAAATTACTTGAATATAAACGTGCCTGCAAAAGCAAAGCTTATAGTAATTGATGAGTATGCATACAAGGTGTATCCATTCAGCTATCTTCTTAAGAACCAACAGTATTAAAATGAGTTTGCTAATGAATACATGATACTTAGAGAGGCCTAAAGAAAAGACTGCAAAAATTTGCTTAAGCTCGATTGTGTTATTTTAAGCTAAGGTTTCATCGCATTAAGGCTAAATAAATTTGAGATAACTCTGAGAAACTACCTTTATCACAATAGGTACCCTGATGATTTAAACGATTACTCTCAGATATGATAAAAGGTGTAAAGGAGTTGCATGAACTTTGATATGTTCATAGAGATTTGAAGCCTGAAAACGTTATGCTAAATATCTGCCCTTTAGAGGTAGTAGTTATCGATTTCAATAGAGCTTTAAGATAGGAGATTGTTACTTTAGCAAAGGTACTTGGTACTCCAGGGTACTTCCCAATATGAGAGAGGTGGACTAATGGTTCTGTTTAATGGGATTTTTGGGCAGTAGCAGCAATAATATTAAAAAGTGACATGGAATGTATGTCTTACTTTGGAACAAAGCATGAAAAACAATCAATAAGTTTGGCTTAGAAGCATATAAAGCAAGAAGATGTATTCTAAGAAGTTAGAAACATAGTAGAGATGATAATCGTCAGAGCTCCTAACTATCCTCGGTAAACATTAGATGAGATACTTGACCCACTAAAGTGAGCAAGGTTCAAAAGATATAATAAAGACAAGTAGATAAAATTAGTTTGAATTAAGTACACTAATACTCATTAAATATTCATTAAATTCATATAAAACCTGCGTTTTCTCTACAAACCCCAATAAGACCCCAACTATGCCATACAAATCAAAGCACTTATAAACCTCACTAAGGGGTTTTGGGGTTTTGAATGTCCAAATGTTTACGCTGCTCAAGATGGCTTAAAAAAAGATCTCTCTTAAAGTAGAAGGCTTGATTGATCATGATTGAAAGGGATACTACTAAACTATAAAAATCGTTGAATTAGAGATGAGTTTAATAAAGTCTATTGGATGTGATTATGATGATTAGACGATCAGGCTACAGTTTAAATAGATTGTGTAGAAGTCTAATGAATATATTAATATATTAATTATTTATATATAATCAGCTTAGTGCCATATCTGATTTTTTGGAATCGGTCTCTATCTGCTCTTTGTGTCATCTTCTTCATCTTTATCTAAGCTATCATTCAATGGTCTTATCAATTCTGCCATCCTTTCAACGTGATACCTATTGAAGAGATAGCGCGCAAATTGAGAGGTCCAGTAGGGGAATCGTTGCTTTTTCGTTCTTCACTTAATCTCCATCTCGCAGATTTTTATCTTTTCCATGAACGCATCCCTGTCTACCTAAGCCATTTCTACAAAAGGCAAGTCGTTAGTTGTGGTAAAATAGCATTTACATTTCAAAGCTATCTTTGTACTTCCATATATTACATCTATCTCATAACCCTTTCCCTCCAACATTTTCTTCATTCTAGCCAGATTCTTTTTGTTCCCAAAGTAATGTGGGAAGTTAATCTTATTCATCAGTGTGATTTGTGGTGCCATATATATATTTACTGCTTTCACAAAAAAAGTGTGATACCACATCTTTCAAAAATGTTCTAAATGAAGATCTATTCTTAGCATCTCGGTGATGGTAGTCTTCCTGGTATTAGTAGAGTCTACAATCCATATACTCTTTATATTTGAATCTTTTTTTTTCAGGAGAATATAATAAAGAGCTTCTAATACATCTCATTACCCTTGATTAATGAAATATTGAGTTGTAAGCGCTGTTTCATTGATGCTTTTATTTGGAAACCTCAGTAAGTATTCCTGTAACAATCTGATAAAAGGAACACACTCAAGTTATAGGAGACCAGCATCTTTAATAAGTCGAGTGTGCTATTTCAGTTTAGTTTCAATGTCTCCAATTATGATTGTATTAATTTTCATTCTGTGTTTATTATAGAATTATTCATTACCTCTACATTATCCATTGAAAAAATAGGCAATAAATTTCTTAAATAGCAATTCTTTTCTCTCTACTTCCTTCTTATAGACTGATTTAAGTTATGACAAATTTGCCAAAGCCTTGCAGGATGCTTAGTTGAAATAATCTCACTAGCCATTTACTAGAGAAAGATGTGGATTATTCTCAAAAAGCCATATCTCAGAAGATAAATAGACATTTGTGACCACGATGCCGTGATATTAAAGTTTCTTGTAACCAGATTAGTTAATGCAAGTGAAGAAACAATTATGTATTCCTCCCTGTCTGAACTATGTATTTAACACCATGTAAACAAATTCGATATAACTAAAGTTAGTAGATTTGAATGTGCGATAAGACTGTCGATGTAGTTTTTAAATATGCTTCTACTGTTTGCAATTGGATTTTTGAATAATTAAGAACATCGATTTTAAAGACGAATTCCGTATTAAAGTTATTATTCTGCTTGGCTTTATTAATTTTAAAAAAATGATATGATGCTTTTAACAGGAAAAGAAACCATCCATTCAGATATGCCATTTAGCTGATTATATATAAATAATTAATATATTAATATATTCATTAGACTTCTACACAATCTATTTAAACTGTAGCCTGATCGTCTAATCATCTAATCACATCCAATAGACTTTATTAAACTCATCTCATTCACGATTTTTATAGTTTAGTAGTATCCCTTTCAATCATGATCAATCAAGCCTTCTACTTTAAGAGAGATCTTTTTTTAAGCCATCTTGAGCAGCGTAAACATTTGGACATTCATGTTGCCATCTGCTCTTTGGCATTATTTCTAAAAATGAGAGAAGACAGCAATATGCCCAACTTACTCAAATCTCAGATAGCTGTCTAACCGTTTAAGAGTCTAATTTGATTGTTATTTTTGACTAATCACTTCCAACTATAAAAGAGAGTCTAATCGTTTAGTCTTATAATTACTTAAATAATTTAATTAATTAGTAAACTTTTAATATTAAAATAATTGTTATAATAGACTACTAGACTAATAAACTGGTAGTTGTAATCAGAAAGAAAAGTTAATCTTTCAACAATGCAAATTAACATTAGCCACTCATCAAATCAGTGGCAGTTAATATAAATAACGATCACTTCTATATTTTTATTTTTAAATTTCCTTAATTCAAATGTATTTTAGTAATAATAAATAAAATTTAATTCTCATAATTACAATGGGTTTTGACTTCAGAATCCGATACATGGCGCTAATTTCCACCATTTAGTTTCCTAATCTCTTTTACGTATAAATCGATTTTTTCCAATGTTTTACAATCTGATAGACAGATATTACTTTTTGTTATCTGACCCTCACAAGCACGAATTTTTCTCTTCAAGATATGGTTCATTAAGATTTTTAAGCCTTTCATTATATTAAAATTAATGATCTGCTCACTTTATATCAATTTAATAGCCTATTTTTCATGTTTAATTATAAAATTTTTTTTTAATTTCACTATAAACTAGAAAGCAAATGTGAAATATAATAATTTTGAGCTGTTAAGTGATATTTATATTTATATTTATTAAATTAGATAGAAACTTGCTCTGGGGGTAAAATGTAACGAATCCTTACCAAGTCTATCTAGAACTCTCTCCACAACCTAGTCCATAAGGGCTAGGAAAGGGAACACTGCTTGGAAACTAGCAGGGAATCTTCAGATGAACATATGATCATCGAAGACAGTTAAAGTATTTTTATCTACAGTAAGAAACAAAAAGAATCCAACTATGATTCATCTTAGGACATGGATGATAGGTACTATTAGATACTAAACAAACAAAACACCCACAACCTAAGTCGAACTCTTGAACTTTGCTAAAGGATAACTCAACCTCACTACAACAAACTTATCTACCAACAGATCCTTATTGATGATGACTAAATCAAAAATCAACACATGGACTTAAGTGCTTTTGCCTAAGACTTCCTAGCTAAAACCACAAAGAAACAAAACCTCAACTCCTCATCAGAAGATGATTGGACATCTGATGAAGAAGAGGAGGATGAACAAGTTGAGGAAGAAGCCTACTTAGCCTTCGAGAGAGAACAACTGTACTACAAAAGAAGATATTATAGAAATCTCAAACTGTCCCAGAAGAAGAAAATAGCTTCAAACCACAACACCCAGAGACCCCTATACCAAAACCCCATATTGGATAACTCTGAGAAGATCTTCATACAACAAAGTACTATAGAGGTAAAAGACCTTTTTACTCACTAAACTAAAGACTTCGTAATACAACCATAGAAGTACAAACCTCAATTTTACAACTCAAACAGATCTACCCCACAAGAATCGGAAAACTAAGGTAGATCAATCTCCTAAACACAAATGGAACCGATAGTCCCTGAATACCTAACAAAGATATTGGAGGAATCACTCCTACTAACCTCCAAGATATGCGAAGAATCAGCCAAAAATTCCAACTAGGTAATACTACAGGTACTAAATACTACATCTGGTCCAGGGGTACTAAATAGGGAACATGATATCAGTAATTCCGATAGAACAGAAACTGCTCAGAATCTGATTAAAGATTCAATAGAAGATATAAGTCTCATACATATACTTATGTACTAAGGAATTAAACATGATATCCTTTTGGAAACAAGTATAGTCTAGTAAATTCTTTTATAAAGCAACATGTTCCAAATAATGAACTAGGACATAAGATACAAATTACTATAAAGACTCATAGACTCCAAAAACAACAATCTTGACCCAAGATTTGAGAAATGGGAAATCCAATTACTAAATCAACTTAGCTCCATATATTAAGGAGAACTATAGTTAAGAAGCTTATAAGAGAGAGTCCTTCTCACCAACGATAAAAAACATAGTTCACAAGAAAAATTCAACGTTGGTCTATCTCTTCCAAAATTTAAACAGCCCACCTTTTAAGTCAAAAAGAGACAGAGAAAGGAAAACAGAAAGAAAAAGAAATGGCTCCAGAAGATGACAGAGAAGAAGAAAATTAAGAATTTTTAGTGAAATAGTTAATGCCCAAATTGACTAAGACACTTGAACTTATAAAAGGGCTTGTCCCTTATATATATTAAAACATATACCAGATCGGGTGTCCCCAGAGACCTCAATGTGATCTAATTATTATTATTATTATTATTTATATTTATATATTTATTAATTATTATGTCACTTAAAATAATTATATAAATCAAGGATTAAAAGTATCTCCATTTAGAGTAATGTTAATTTTAAATCGAATTAAAATAAATCAAATAGTCTAAAACTAGATTCATGAATAAGTTTTATAAAAAATTTCTACTCCACAAACTTCATTATTTTAAGATACTTAGGACAAAGTTTAAGATACTTAGAAAAAGTTCTATTAATTATAAGATGTTAAAATTCTATAAAAAACTTTAATATATCGTAAATAAATTTAATAAAGAAAGTTTAGAGCTGATAATGATTATAGAAATTTCTGAAGTTTTAAGTATTACAATAAATTAATAATAGAAGAATATTGATATACATAAATGAATTTATCATAATATAATTATGTCAGATGCTATAAATAATGATAGAATTGTTTTTATTAATATTCTTATTATATCCGTTACCTACATTAAAAAAGTAGGTTACGGACCTTGTAAATTTTTATAACTTTTAAATATTAAAAATGTGTAAAATTTTAATAAGAATATAAAATATGTAATAGAAAGGCAAAAAGCTATTTAAAAAATACGTGAATCCAACTTGAAATCAAGTTCATTTGCAGAAATACTATAAACTAACAATAAAATTACTAAAGGAGGCAGAGCTTAAAGAGAATTAAGCTTAGAGATTAAATGCATTATGTAACATTTGGTCTCTAAGCCATATCTAAATTAAGAGAATCTAGAATTACATAATAAGACTTGAAGAGCCATGTTTGCTGTAAAAGGCACATAAGAAGTCACTTTTTTTATAAAAATCAGTTCTCTCATTACATAGTGTCGCTCATTCATTAGCTAGCTATAAAGTAAAATGATAGAAGACATCAAGAGGTTATACAAAAGTCCTGAAGAATCGCTATCTGTACCTCAAATAATTTTTCTAAGATGCGCTATAAACCAAGAAGTTCTCAAAGAGAACATTGAGGATAGTAGACATGCTAGAAAGACTTAATAATATAAAATCTAAGGGGAAGTCGGTAAAGAACTAGGGACAACCTTCAAACAAGCTCATAAATGACTTTCAATAGGATCCTCGGGAAAATAAAATTTAAAATATATTAAGAACCTATAATCGTGAAGTAAAGCTGTAACTCGTCAACTAGTTATATTAGTGACTCTAAAGGATAGATGTCAGTAATTTGTACCATAATGTACTTAATCAATAGTCTATTCATCAACAAGGTCCTAATTATATGAGAATGAGAAACATTCAAATGAGGAATCATAATCTAAGTCTTTAGCACCATACACTTTACTTGAGATAATTCATTGTATGACAGAGAAATTGTTGCAATAATCTAGGAGAGCAACTCTTTGAGCAGAAAAATTCTTTCTTTAATTGAAACTCTGAAAAGTAATAGCAAATGAAGTGACCATCACGAGCAGTGAAGCAATGAGTTGCCCACTTTTTTATTGAAACTTCTCGATGTCTGGGGTGAGCTGGTTAAATTTAAGAAGCACGACTTCCTCCTGCAAAAGTTGAAGCTTGAAATTTAATGATTCACGATTAATTATTGATCTTTCTCCGCTAATGGACCCTCTCTTCATAAAAAGCATTCCAAAAAAGAAGTGCTGAAAAATGCCACCGAGCTTTCAAAGGTTAAGAAAAGGCAGAAAAGAATCATTTTAAATTAATTCATGCCCAGTGGCAGCCCTTCATGAACAACTAAAGTTCAATCTCTTGATTGTTGAAAGAGTGGTAAAAAATACTATAGTCCAAGCGAAAGAGTTCAAGCTCGTGCCTATTTTGTGCCTCGAAAGAATCATTAAGAACACTTGCTTTGCTATATTGAAAATAAAGAAACAAAGTATAAAAAGTCAGGTTTTTATGTCTAGTAGTGTCAATAGAAAGCCTTAGGCAGTGATAAGAAAACTTTCTTCGTAGTAAGAAGTGATTTAACAAATGGAACATCAGTTCTTATATGCTCTTAAAGTGCAACTTTCTAAGCTTCTACTTTACGATAATTTATTACCTGATTAGAAAGTTAGAAAAATTGCTTCCTTTGTTAGAATAGATCTCAGTTTGGGAAATTAAGGTAGCAGATCCACATTTTAAGATGATAATGAGTAAAAGTAATATCAAGCTAGCTTTTGAATTTTAGAGTCTTTCTGTTGAGTGATGAAACAAGCAGAAATGTATTATTTATACGAGTATCTCTTTAATACACTACGTTTAAGCCAGGCAAGATGAAAATAACTACGGAAATATACTTAAAAACACATCCTCTTTAAAAATACGGTCTTTTCTGAATGAGATGATGCAGGGACTCTGGAAAAGACCGTTTAACCAGAGTGAGCAAAGCTATGTTTGCTGATTAAACACTTGAGTATAGTCATTCATTTAATTCTTTGCGATAAAATTAGTTTAGCTACCAAAGTCCTATTACAACATACTAAAAATAATTCATAAAGCCAAATAAAATTATTAGTAAGCAACATTGTTGGACTTATTTTTATTGAATGATTAATCTCATAATATAGCAATGCTTTAATGCCTTAAATTACTGAAGTCATGCGATTCTCGCTTATTTTTATAAAACCTTAACTCAAAAACATAACTTTAATTTCCCTAACATCAATTTACACTCACCTCCACACCTTGACAAGTTATTAAAATTTATACTAAAGTTTCCAGAATTTATATCAAGTAATTTAATTAAAGCCTATTGTAACGTTTGTGAAAGTAACTCTACGCATTTTAATAAAATTATAATGCAAGTACATGTATTAAGTGTGCCATTTAATTTGCAATAATCTAAAAAGTTAATAGCTGAGTAATAATCATCGATAATACATCTACAATAATGGTAGTGAGTCAATTAATAATTTCAACATAATAAGATGTATTTATTAATAGTACTAATTAAAGAATTCTCAAAAAGTAGGTTACTATAAAGTTGTTGATACTAATCAAATTCATATATTAAACTGTTGCTTATTTAAACTTTAGCTTTGTAATTGGTGATTCTCTTGATTGTGCAGTTGGGCTAAATTGTCACTCATAATATTCAAACTGCGAACCTAGTCTATTTAAAGTTACACTTACAGTAATTCTTTTATCATACGCTTCACCTACAGCAAGAACTTCTTTTTAACATTCCTCAATTATTTTTCTTTTTCATAAACCCCAATACGTATGTTCGCATGAGTTTGATAAGTGAATAAAAAGTTTTAAATGCATCAATAAATAACGAAATTTAAAAGGACAGATTTTAACTTAATTTGAGGGAGCCGATCCAGAGAATCGAAAAAGAAGAGTTGAGAATATTACGGCACTCATATAGTTTGATATTGATTTGATTAATAGGGTTTGATTAGTGTATTTTTTAATTTTAAGTTGAAAGCAGCCAGAAAGCCAGTAGGTCATTGGAGTGCTTCTCGAGATTTATCAACGTTAATATTCCACCCTACTGACCTGACCTCAAGAATCCAGGCTGTTGGCTTAAGCCAGAGGTCATTTTCGAGGTCCAAACTGAAGACCCGAATTTTCTATTTTGAGTGCCATTAATTTCTAGCTATTCCCCTCTTCACATTTCTACTCGCCACTATTCAGTTATGGACGGGGAAAGGATTTGAATTTGAAAGGTACCGCGGATTCCGACATTTTTTCAAAAAGCCAATTTTGCATTGGCTCGAGCTCCAAAGTTGGCGAAATTTATCACAGCTCTTCAACCACCCGTCTCCTTGTCACTTGAAGCTACTTGTCTAATGAGTTATAGTAAATACTCCTTAATTGAAGTGGTTTCGCAGTGAGCCATGAATAAATCCGGGGGATATAGGTGAGAGAGTAGCAACCCATACAGTAAAATTGCAATAATCCAGTCGAGATTTTAATAATCCAGCTATTTAATATTAAAATCCAGTGGAATTAATCATTAAAATCTAGCATAATTCAGATGAATCCAGTCACTTGATTTGAGATGGCTTCTAAGACCGACCCTCCTCAACTTTTAAATGCAGCTGCTGGTAAGTTTCAATCCTTGTTATTAGCTTCTATTTAGAACCTATCAATAATTAGCAGATGCCAGAATAGGCACCCGAACAAGAAAACTTACCTCGGATTTTTGAAAATCTACAAGCCAATGTAAATCTTGAAGATGCGGGTAAAATCAAGGGGATCAAATCTGAATTTAAAAACGCACAAGACAGTGCCAAGATCAATCGTGCAAAGGAATTTCTGCATTAAAACAACTTTGATTTAAGTTTGCTGCTGGAGCAGGAGGATTTTGCAGGCTTTGAAAATACTTAGGATTTCAAGCGGTTCGTGAGAAAATTTATAAATAACAATAAACCCAAGTTGGCGAAGCACAGCCATGAAAGTAAATCTGTAATTTCAGAGCCACCTGATCTTACTGCAACTTACGAAGAGGTGAAGGTGAGCGACTTCACTACGAGCATAAGCTTTGCAAGCGATTAAAAACCAAATAAAGAACCCTTACCTCAGCTCTTTATTAACTATGGCGCGATCATCGGCCATGAGATCTTAATCAAACACTTTGAAAATTTCAAATCTTCTAATTATTATTAAAGGTCTTGCATTTTGCAAGATATAGTGACCCGTAACACTCAGTCACTTTTATCATTCCTAAGCAATTTTGAGAACGCTAATGATCAGGAAATGCACTAGAACCTGTTCTCTCTGCTGGTGGATTTAATATTGAGCGATGGAAACTTAGACCAAGACTCGAAGCCTCGTATCTTTTTAGCTGCTTTGGGTTACTATTAAGGAGAAAAGGTATAAGTAGAAGACTAGTTAATACAAGAATCGATCTTGTTATTAGTACGCTCCCCCAATGCAAGGCAAGCTCTAGGCTTGGCAAACTTTGTGTTCTTCAATTCAGTAGCCGCATTCACAAAATAGCTTGCTCAAGTGTGAGACTTGATGAAACTAACCCTTATATTGTGCAGCTTATGGGTCGGACTTGGCAATTATTCGAAATTGACTCTCAAGTTTAGAGACTTATACCTTCTTCATTCTTCATTTTGAATGTGCCTTTCATCACTCTACTAAAGCAGGACTGTGGCCTGCACTTAATCAGAGATATTCCCGTTGAATACACAGAGTACTTCGTAAGAATTTGTGCTTTATCTTGCTCTCACACTGTTGATGCTCTCAAGGATTATATATCAACTACCAGGGCTACATTCTTACAGAAGCAAGAGCTTATTGATTCAAGCACGATGGTTTACTTTATGAAAGGCCTTGCATAAAGACTGCAGAATAGAGACGTACAATGGGTGGGCAAGATTCCGCAAATCTAGAAGCTTCAGCAGTAAATCATAGAAGCTCAAATTGAAAAGAATGTAAGTCTGAGCAGCAATATTATTGAAAACTGCCTTAATGGAGACTGCTCTGACATTCAAAGGATTTTGCACTTGCCTCGCAACATGGAAGCCTTCTCTGATAAGACAGTTGCAGACCTACTTCAACTCTTTGAGAATGCAAATACCTTGCACTAACTAGCAAGTGCTTTCAATTCAAAGCCTTCGAATGAAAGGTTGGCTGCCAGTGAAGCCCTAGAAAAGTTGCAGCAAAATCTGGGATTTAAGTTGTACAGTTCTCAAGTATTATGCATTAACTATATCTGCGACAACTTGCAAGCAAGCCATTTAATTCATTTTGGTATTGGTAATGGCAAGACCTTAATTTGCATTGCGCTAGCCATTCTTATAGCTCTTCAGACCAAGCTCTCCGTAATTATCATTGGCAAGAATGAGCACCTGGTGCAGAGAGATTTCACGAAGTTCTAAAAAGTTATTAATGCGATGGCACTTAACTCGAACTTTAATTTCATTGCTAAGAGCGCTGGTATTTACTTCTTTACTCAGCCACAACTCAAGAAACAAATGAAGACTCCTAAATTCATAAGTGTCTGGCGCGAGAGTATCGTGCTCGTCGATGAATACGACTGGATTTTATTCGATGGCTCCAGTGATAATATTGTCAACCAGCTTAATTTTTACAAGCAAGCTAAAAGTATTATCGGCTTTTCAGGCAGCCATCTTACTCAAACCGAGGAAACCTGTCTTAACTTAGCTTTGCAAAGCACACCTGTGGTGTTCCCTACACTTGATAAGTTGCAAGGTGATAAGAAGACGCAGCTACCAGACTTGCTGGTAAGTTCAAATCAGGCAGATTACTTGCAGAAAATCAAGGAACTCATAAAGGACTAAGTTGCTAATACCCCAGTTTTAATTGTCGCCTCTGATAACTACAACGCTATTTAATCAGGCCTCTCGAAATCCTCTTTCGATTTCAAAAGCTTCAGCCACGGCTCAGCCGCTGTCATAGAGTCTGTCATTGAAGGCAGGTATTTAATGAAGAATGCGAGCAAGAACTATGTTGTTTACTTATTTAATGAAGCACAGGGAAGAGGAACAGACATCTAAACTAATGATGAAATCAATTCAAATGGGGGTACTTATTTAATCATCGCTGATGTCTTTTCAAGAAGATCTGAAGAATAAATCATTGGTAGAATCGGCAGTCTTAATACCAAAGGTAGATGGCAGCGCGTGTTATACAAGAATGCTTCTAATGATAGTGCAGAGCAGCTGCTTATAGTTGTATAGAAAGAAATAGATCTTATACTTGATCGCAAGCACAACCAAGTATAATCAATTTTATAAAATCAATAAGAAGCAATGGATAGTTTTGTTGAAAAAAGCAAGGTGCCTTAAGAATAAATTTCTGCAGAGCTTTCAAAGGATTAGGAGCAAGATAATATTGTAAGAGAAATCGTTGAACATATTGTAGCTTTCACTGAGAAAGCTTACAGTGATGCAAGCAACTCAGCAGCAGTAGTGAAGCAAGATAATCTTAAAGAAGAAAAAGAGCCTTAATTTTGTTGAAGGATAAGCTGAATAAAGTAAGTTGGGTTTTTATTAACCTTCTCTCATAGAGCTTATTGAAGAGAAGATGAGTTAAAATCCTGTGCTGCAAGATAAACCATTCGACCAGGTATAGTAATTGGTGCAAAGGAATTTAAAGCAGTAGCACCATGAAATTACTAAGGCTCAAGGCAGAGAGAGATCCAGAAGTAAAAGCAGTACTGCAAGTTCCAAGAGAAGATTAGTGAAAGGTTAACAAAAGCTTGAATTAATCAAGGAATAAAATAAGACTTGAGAGCTGACTACTCGTCGCAGTGCCAGAGAAAAATCATTGAGTTGCACTTATACAGAGCTGCCAGAGAGTGAAGAGACAATGGAGAGATGGTTGAAGGCAGCCTCGAGTGAGAGAAGGCACTTTAAAAGCGACATAAACCATAGAAATTCAGAGAGAAAACCAAGATTAAGAATATGAGATTTATCTTAATTTTTTTAAGCAATTCACCATATTCAAGTTTTTGCTATTAATAGCATTTAGAGAATCGTGGAGGAAGAGAAGCAGCAGCACTCAGCGTCTCATGTTAGGAGACTGATTTTGCATGTTCTACAAGTTACCATCTTGCATAAACTACTCTCTCATCTTGCGTAAGTCAAGCAACTTACTTTCCATATCGTCATGTTATTTCTTCAACTTTTTAGTTTACTGCAAGAATTCTTGCTTATCTTATTTTAAAAGCCATTTCATAATCTTTTACCTCGTCCATTTAATCATGAGTTCTCTTTCTTTTAGATGAATCCTTTACTAGATTCACAGCCTTACCTTGCTCAGCTACACACGAAATTAAGAGAGAGTAAACTTACTGCTAAAGTTAAGGCATCTGCTGAGAGCGTCCACGAACTCGGGTCTCATTTCAATTACGAGATCTCTGTTATGGTCTAGCTTTTCTCTTCGTTACAACATTGCATCATTAATCATCTGGGAGACACCGTCGGTGTCTAGGGTGAAGAGCAAGTCACAGATCCATTATCTGTCTAGGTGGACCCAATCTCGTTCATCAGGCAAGTGTTACAGCAGTCTTGAAGACCCTCTTGCATAATCGAGAAAGTCTTAAACTGTAAGTCCATCGATTTAAGGCACTGCTGACACTTTGACTGCGTCTCTTCTTACATACTATAATGACAGTTACAAGAGCAAGCTAGTGGTTACCTCTTTCTCCGCTCTTATGATTTACTTAAGGAAATAAATGTTGGTGGAGTCCGCTTTGGGTAAGAAAGCGTGGCAGTCTTGGGCAAGAAAGTTGTATAGCTCTTTCTTACTTTTGCATTTCTGGGCGAGTTCTGAAGCATTGATACCAGTAAGTTACTATTGGTTCATTAAAATTTAAAAGTTAGGTGCCTTTCACCATTTTATATAGCTCAATTTTGATTCAGGAAGACACTGCAGTTACTAAAAGCAGAGAGTGCTTTTCCTAATAATGAAATCCCACCAGCACGATCCGATTTCCGCTAGCGGATTTCCTACCAGCACGAAACGAATTCATTATTATTAAATTTAGGAATCTTCTCATGGAATCATATTCTGGAAGACGACAGTCAAGACTCTCTGATTTCTTCAAGTTGGAAGATAAAGATTACGATGGTAACAGCTCAAGTGAAGAGCCGAGCTCGTAAAGTTAATCAGAAGATTCTTAAGATCAGGCGGATTATTTAACCACTAATATGCTATATTAGAGAAATATAACAGTTGCAGACGTTAAAATAGAATAAGTTAGTATAAGAGATATGACTTCCCTATTCGAGGATACTCGTGATGAAATTTCAGAGTTCGAAAGTGAGGGATTTATCATTGACCCCAAAGAGGTTTATAGAAAAAGCGTGAAAAAAGAAGTTAAATCATCATTACTGAGTGATAAGGACATCAAGACTCTTGGCTAGTTAGTGTTAAAGCTTTACACTGAATACAAACAATCAGATTTAGAACCTTAAAGTTTGATTGAGCGAGGCGAAAGTATTGATATGAACGCTCTTGAAGCCAAGGTTATTGAGAATCATAAAGTGAAGGATTAGATTCCAGTGTTTGGTTAGCATACACAACTAAATGCAACCGTTCCTCGTAGGATACTAAAGCAGTTGGGGAAAGAAAAGAAATAGTAATAGAAAGAACTCAAGCTTGCAGAGGAGTCACTTAGACTGCGAGACAATGAAAAGCTATCTTACTCCTAGATAATGAATAGACTTGGCATTTCATACTACAAGTTGCGAAGGTACTTGAAAAGTCCAGTCAAGAAAGCCAGGTTTTGGAACCTGAAGTAAGTTAACAGAGGCAGGTATAAGAAGCTTCACAGCAGAGCACGCACGCATATTGTTAACATGCTCATGCTTGATACTTAACCTGTACAGCTTTCAGATATTCAGCGCAGCTTATAGAAGAACATCTAGCTAAGGTGCAGTAAGCAAATGATAAGACGCTTCCTGAAAAATGAATTAATGATGACCTACAAATAAATCAAGTAGATCTCAACTCTGCATAATAGTAATAGTAGTAAGTTGCAGAGGTAATATGCAGCACAGTAGTTCGTGCTCTAGTTAAGTAAAGGCAAGAGAATTATCAACATTGATGAATCAACTCTGAACTAAACAGACGAAAGACGCAGAGGCTGGACTGCACCTTACGTTAAGAACAGAGTTACAAATTCTCAGAGACTTAGATAAATGAATTTGATCATAGGGGTTTCAAGTACAGGAGAGTTGTTTTATATAGTGAATCATGGCAGAACTAATCAACACTCCTTCCTGTACTTTCTGTGCAAGCTTATTAATACACTCGAAACAATTGACAGTTAGTGGAGATCAAATACTTTGATACTTCTTGATAATGCTCCTTATCACAGGTCTCAAAATATTATGGAAAAGTACATGGACTTAAGATTACCTCTAATGTTTTTGGGGCCTTATCATTACAAGATTGCGCCAGCTGAGCTAATGTACTCCTGGATAAAAAACAGAGACTTGAATCCACTAAATACAAGAGCCTAATCAAAGTAAGTTTAAGTTAAGTAACGTAATTTAGAGGGTAC
This sequence comes from Oxytricha trifallax, assembly GCA_000711775.1. Taxonomy (NCBI): domain Eukaryota; phylum Ciliophora; class Spirotrichea; order Sporadotrichida; family Oxytrichidae; genus Oxytricha; species Oxytricha trifallax. The sequence goes on along the minus strand of ARYC01000231.1, from coordinate 67,811 downwards.
TGGGCAGCATTTATGAAAGAGGTGGGAATGAATATAAGCAGAATAAATTAGAACTTAGTGAGGCACTGCTTTTATCACGTTTTAACAGCAGCCTTAGAAGCAATCTCACAAGAGGATTTGTGAATCGAAGTGCTTGTTTGAATGGAAGTCTCTAAACCAAGCAACTTTAGCTAGATAATTATGAATTATAAACTACAACTTAAAGTTGTGGCAGCTGCTATATTTGTAACCTGATTTATACTAAACTTACTGTTATACTTTCACTAAGAATTTACTCTAAATTACACATTTCTATAGTTTATAAAGTAATTATCAAATCGAAACTTACATCAATCCTTTTCTAATCTAAGAAAAATTTGAGCATCTTCTTTGGCCTAATCAGTTAAGCTAAGAAAGTAAAGTAACTTAGCAATAGTGCATTTACATGCTACCTTGATTGCCTTACTAATGTTTCTAACCAATAATGAGTTAATAAGAAATGAGGGTATGGAGTGAGGGCAGTTGAACTTCTAGTAAAATTTTAAGGACTAACTCATAACTATTAGTATGAGTGCTGAACAATTGGCTTTATCTATAAGCGATCATAAATCCTGAAATTACTATTAGGGATACTCCTAGAGCCGATTTACGCTTGAAGCCCATTGACGCTTCTCTACGGTCTGGGTGAGTACCTAGGTCAGGTAATTTAATTAATTGTAGGTATAAGCAAGTTAGGAATTTAATTAGGCAAATCAATTTCTCTCCAAATTATTTACGCATCTTAATGCAAGCATTTAATTAACCTCAGGGCAAAATTAGTTTAATCGAATTCGGGGGATCAAATTTGCTGAACTTGGTCAAATTATATACAATTTCCAGGATTGATTTATAGCCATCCGTTTTGAATATTCAAATTTTCTGAGAAAAAAAAACACTATAAATTCGAGTCATTTTTATAATTAAAAAAATAATTAAATACTTTCGCACTTCGCGACAAAAAAATAAACTAAACTGATCATTGTGTTTTTTAAATGATTCAGATCTTGCAAAAACTGTTAATTAATAACTTGCCGTATCCTGGTGGTGAAACGTGAGTGAGAAATCAGGGGGCCTAAACAAAGCTTAGGTTGTACTCGATGCAAAGTAACTTGGAGAGCCAGTGATCGCAGTTGCATAGTAGATTGATTAAAACTTAAACTGATCATTTGTTTCCTCTGTAATGATTAGACTTGCTCCTTTACTTTAAATCAAAATCAAAAACCAAATCAAAATCAAGTAGTTCTTAATAATCAAAATCAAACAAAATGTTCTTTCGTCCTAAAAATCAAAATCAAGTAATTTGGTAAGTATTTTAATTTTAAAATTCAAAAATCATGGGTTCTGTTATTGTTGTTTCTTGGGTTCTTTGTTAATGTTTCTTGGGTTCTGTTACTTTGTTACTTGGGTTCTGTTAAAATAATAGCTTCTGAATTAAAAAAAAATCACTGTTACTTTGTTACTTGTTATTTAAATCGATCGTAAAGCCTGGCCAGGCAAGCTTAAGCTAAAGCTTTTTTTAAAAATTAAAAAATCTCCTTAAAGGGTTCTTGGAGTTCTTGATTTTTGTTTCACTGTTACTTTGGGTTCTTTTAAATTTTACAAACAAACTATTAATACTTTGGTTCTTACTTGCTTTTTAAATTTGGTTCTAAATTTTTACTTGTTTCTTACTGTTACTTTGAGGGTTCTTACTTGATACTGTTTAAAAATTTGAATGATTTAATTATATCCTGAATGTTTTGTTTTAAAAATTTGAATAGTGGCCACTATTTCCCCCAGCTTAAAGTTTCTTTAACCCGAGCTTTATTTTACCAACTAAAAACTTAGCAACACTTTCGTGACTAGTACTATGCTTTTAAGCTTTTTTATCTCTATTCCCTTTTTAGAACTTTACTTTGAGTTACTGTAACAAACATCAGTTGATTTTAAACTTAAAACTTGATTTTAATTAAATAGCTCTTAGCTTTAAAAAACTAAGTAAACTGTGTAAACTTTGGCATTTTTGATTTTTTACTTTTTAGCTACAACTACAGGGCTAAAGCCAACTTTTAGGTCTATTAGGGATATAGGTAGGTAATATAAGCTGATAGCTGAATTTTGTGTACAAATGTTTAAGAACCAGTAAAACCTGAAATGCTGCCAAAATTTTCATTTTAGTACATCAAGTTTGAAAGTAGCCATGCTACTACTAATCAATGATTAGGTTTGAAATTTTGAAAAAGTTTTGAAGACTGAGTGAGTACAGTTAGTTGACTTGATAGCAAGAACCAGTACTTGAGAGATAAACTGAGGGTAAGTTAGGGCAGTTGAAGAAAAGTGAGGGAGATTGGAGCGGAGCTCCTAACTTTGAAATTATTTGGGCCCTGATGTTTGTTACCAATTAATTCTGAATTTAAATTAGGAACTTAAAGCTGGCTATTTACAGGGCAAGAATCCAATAAAGTTGGCAACCCCTGAATAAAACCAGGATTTCTCAAACTGCCTGGAAACCAGTGAAGTTTTAGGAGAAAATTAGAATGTAAGTGGGAGAGGAAAATTAGTGATGGTTGAGCCATATTTCTCATTATTTTTATAACTATGATTTTGATTGTGGATGTCTATATTATTATGATTTGCAACTTCATAACTTCCAATCCTCCTCATTTATAGTACACTAGAATATTAGTAATTCCCTCATAGTGGAAGAATAGAGTACGTTAGAGAGCAAAATGCAAGGGCTTCGCAAATTTATATTTCGACTTGAGTTTGACTATAATCCCCCTCTTATAGGGAATGTCAGCTTTCTGATATAAAGTGCTAACTATCATCTTTATAAATATTTTCTTTTTTTATTTTTAGTTGTTGCACCCTATAAACGTGCAAAGTCAGCAGAAGTTCGAGGCGAATAATATAAGATTAGGGAGGCTGTTTCACTAGAGGCTGTTTCATTCTCATGAATAAGTAATTGCGTATTTAAACACTCTGCAAAGAGTGCAAGAGAAGTTATTGTTGATTGATTTAAATGGACATAAATTGTTACTGTCTGATAAGCGATGCTATAATGTTATCTCAATGTAACAAACATCACAGTGTAAATATAGCGCAGCGTTTGTAAAGAAAATTTGTAGAAATATGCAACTACGTAAAATCAATTACACGGATCGAGAGGACGTGAGTTGCTCTTCAAGATGCGCGCAAAGCGCAGTGAATTCAGTTTAGAGTAAGTGAGGTGCGTGGCTAATAATGAGGGTGCGAGAGCCATCGCAGATTTAGTTCTTAGTTGATTCCATTATTAGTTTAATTATTAAAGTAGTAGTTATTAATTAATAAAAATCAAACTTAATTCAAATGTGGAGGTAAAAGCAGATCCCCAAACAACCAGTGTGAACGGTGGAACTTTGCAACCAATCGGTCAATGGGGTACAAACCCCACATATTCTTGGTCAGCGTCTCAAACTCTATAAGACTGGTAAGTATGGCCTCAAAATAAAATCATCAATTTTTTCCCATCTTCACCGTACTTGCATTCTCTGGATCGGCTCCCTCAAATTAAGTTAAAATCTGTCCTTTTAAATTTCGTTATTTATTGATGCATTTAAAACTTTTTATTCACTTATCAAACTCATGCGAACATACGTATTGGGGTTTATGTATCTACGCATTCAAGTCTAGTGCGACGTCGCTTTTATTGGGGCTTCAATAAGGTGCAGCCATCCCATTGGCAGCTACATGAGTTAAAATGAAGCATTTAAGAACTTACAGGCCATGATCATATACCTGTTGAAAATTTATGTGAATTCGGCTCGAAGATGAACATCTTAAGACCGCCTTTCACCTTGCCTTGTAAATTACCTATGCCTTGCTTAGGTAATCAGCTATTCAATCTTTTCAGGTTGAATTTTGTTTATAATATCACCTATCCATTTAGTGAAAATAGCATAATTATAGGTGAATAAATTAATCTAATCAACTTTGCACATGTTTAATTTTAATACTAAAATAAATATATATTTTTAGGTACTCTACCACAGATTTTTATGTATAAACCTGTTTTGCGATAGAGTACCTTAATTATTTTAATTTTAATAAATAATTCAAAATAAATAAAGCATTAAGTTTTGCATAGAATGCATGAAATTTAAATGTAATATATAACAAAAAAAAATAATAATAATTTAAATATTAAAAGAAAAACAATTTTAAATAAAGCAACCGTTAATAGTAACAAGTTGCTATATTTATTTCATAAAAATGTTTATTTATTTTTTCATGCATTCTATGCAAAACTTAATTCAGTATTTATTTTTAATTATTTATTAAAATTAATATAATTAAGGTACTCTACCGCAAAACAGGTTTAGACATAAAAATCTGTGGTAGAGTACCTAAAAATATATATTTATTTTAATATTAAAATTAAACATGTGCAAAGTTGATTAAATTAATTAATTCATCTATAATTATGCTATTTTCACTAATTGCAAATCTAATTTCAACCAGTCACGTGACACGGTAATATGATTTAACACTTATTTATGTTGATGGGCGATATATAGTAAGTCAAAATGAAGTTCAATTAGAGTGAAAACATTTTTATTACCAAGTGTTCAATTTTAGAGCGTCAATGTTTAATTTACCAAAAATTTATTTTAAAAGTACCATAATCGTTTTAAGTGTATCAAAGTTGATTTTTTTGTCCTTTTAAACTGTTTTGATACTGCATTTTCAACATTGATACTGCATTTCAACTTTGGTACTTCATTTTCTTCTTTAGTAACTTTACCATAAATGTAAAAATTTATATATTCCTACCCAAGAAATTAAATTGAATTAAGGATATTTACTTATTAAATGCCTCTATTATATTATATGGCAGATGAACTTTCATTTATAAACTAGTATAAATTATTCCATATGTTAAAATATTAATTTCTTTTTAAAAAAAAAAAAGTATAAATTAATAAATTTTAGTCTTCAACAATTTTATAATTGAAACTATATTATAGGTAAAACCAGCCGAATTAAATAATATTGGTAAATTATATCTCGTTTATAAATAATATGACTCAGTAATGTTGTATCTTCAAAACGCGCTAAGATGCAGGCATTGCAGTTTCATTATTGGATTCGATGAACAAGTATGTTAAAAATATGGTTTAGGGTTTTCAAGGAAGCAAGAGAATGTCACGGAAATTCATGAAATGATATTAAATAAAGTTGAAGCACGTAATTTAGATTACTCAGTAACATCTAATTAATTTAAGTAAAAACTTCTTTATAAAATGACAGCAAGGCAAGACCTCAAGTTGTGGGATTACTAAAATTTTCACATCATTCCGTGAGATGAATTATGCATACATAATTATATTCGATCTAAAAGAAAGCTTACATTTTTTTCACCATTGAGTTTCTCACTAAGAAATTATGAATTGGTTGCTTAAAGGTTTGGCAAGTGAGCTTGAAGTCATGAGATAAGAAAATGTATAAATCCTTCTTGCTCTACAGCTTGGTTTGTAAATCCAGAAAGTTGTTTGGCTATTAATTCTTATATCACCTATAATTTTCGAATAAAATATTGTGAGCTATAGATAAATTTAATGGTTCATGTTTCTCTTTTTATAGAAGATGGTGCCTTTTAATAAGACTTCTAAAAATCAGAGGAATTCATTATAAGTGTAGTGAAATTTAATTAAATGGATTCCTATTAGAGAGTATGAAATTCTTCTAGATTTAAATGAAAAATTTTAATTAGCATCATGAATGTTTCGAAGAGTTTGGTTAAATTAGATGAACAAACCAATAATACCATTCATACTAAGTGGATTATTAATCAGATTTTGATTTTTCGATTAGCAGGCATAATTTTAAATAAATAAAACTCATTAGCAGATTCTCAATGATCAACCCACTTATTACATGACTCAGTTAATTTGCTAGAGAATGAGAGCCTCTGATCAAGTGGTGATTAGAACTCATTCATCTAATTCTTTAAAAGTGACCAGGGATTAGTTCTTATTAAGATTTCAATTGATCCAATAATACGGGTAATAGCTTATTTGTTGATCCAAAACAAATTGTCGTTAAAGCTATGAAGCATGAGTCCGGATTAGCTTCGATGATTAAGATAGTCTGTCATTAGAAGCCTTGCCACAACCACGCTGTAATTTCTCGACCAAATTAATAGTCAGGCGGATCAGTTTGAAGATTTAACAACTCATAACTGCAAGTTTGGCACCCGAATTTACACACAATTGCTTAAGAGTCATAATTCTAAGAGTAACTATGCCATGGGATTGATAGCTATATCCTTCAAAGAAGATCACCATTTCATAAACTTTAATAATAATAATAGTGCAAATCACCTGAGCTCGTGATTATTTAGCTGAAAACAAGGAACGAAAAAAATAGAGCGACTTTATGAAGAAAGTTACTAGCAAGCATTTTAGGTATAAAAAAATAAATTGTTCAAGGGGTCATAAAAAGTAACCAGCAATCACTCAGAAAATAAGCCAAACAGAACACACTCGAGCACAAATCGTTTTCAAAAAGGCCAAAAACATTATAAGGGAGATAGATGGTAAGAGAATCAGGAAACATAATCGCAACAACGACGATATAAAAAGAGATTAAGCATGAGCTAGGTATAAGTATCTCAAAGTATCATACCATAAAGTTTTAAGGGGTGATTTGGGCCATTTATATCATAAATTTTATTATATTACACCTTGGCTAAAACCCCATAAACTAGACTATATAATAACTAAGTTCAGGACAATCTACTATTTAGTACCTAAACTTCCCATAGTCTCAAATCCATAGTCCATTTACTTAATAACCATCTAAATTATTCCAAGTTTTACCAGTATCACTCTTTAACTAAACTAATACAGTGTGGCCAGCACATTACTTAATGGGTAAGCCAATGTAGTAATAACAGCACCAAAAACAAAAATTCTTTGGAAAGATTTGTTTAATCCTATCGTTAACATCGCTTAAATTACTACTCCCCGAAAACCCAGAGACAAGAACAAAAAACCTCCATTTTTCAAGTTCTTCACTCTTTAATTTCTACTATTCAATAGTATACTGACTCAATTTTCGGGAAAAGCTCATCCCACCTATTAGATAGGGAAGTAAATGAGAACCTAGGTGATATAAAACCTCTTTTTTACTAATCAAAAACTTTTCATATAACTCAAACCCTATAACACAACAACTAACACTAAACACTTAAGAGAGAATGTAGATAGGTGCTCATCATCACCAGTCACAGAATTAACACATCAATGACTAAACAAGAGCTAAGGATAAAAAGGAAGAAACATAGCCAAAGTCATTGCTTTAGAGACTAGATTTGTATACGTCCTTCAACAGATAATAAGCTGAAGTCGACAACCTGATCAGATCCACATCAGAAATTGAAAACAAGAAAGAAATCTTATTAATGTTTGGAAATTAAAGTTATAATAATTAAGAACACACTCCAAACTCAAACTGTGGATCTAACCTAGATGAATCTAAAGCAGGTAACTGGATAAACCCAACTAAGATTTGTCGCACTAACTAAGGAAATGTGCAACATATTAAATAGGTAATGTAATACCAGTCCTATTTTCATAAATCTTATAGGAATGGAACATTCTACCAATAAAACTTTTCATTCAATCAGTAGAACCACAATTACAATGAATGTTAAATGCAAGCAGACCAGAATCATCATCCAGAAGGAGAGGAAGTGAGCAAGATCAGCTGAATAAGGGAAAATAGTCCTTAACAATTAAAAGCACTCTTATCTATAAAAGGGTTTGTCCTTTACATATATTTACATGTATATTTGATGGGGGGGGGGTCCCCAGAGAACTCAATGTGATCGTATTATTATTATAATATTATATTAGATTACTCCATATCAAAATTCTACAGTCTTAAAACTGTCAAGACAACTTGCCGCTACTGAGTTAGTCCGTGCGCTTTGTCAGGGGAAAGCCTGAATTAATGTTGATGAGACAATTGTTGAGAGTAAGATAATCGTAATTATACTTGGCCGCCACCAGGTTCTTAAACAGTATAATCTTTGAGCAGGAGGATGATAAAAATATTTGTTAAAGCTGTGCTTGTAGCAATGGATAGATGCTGTTTACTGTAAACAATGGTACAACTAATAGCTCGACTTTAATCAATTTTCTGATCCTATTGGTGAGTCACCTAAGCAGACTTGACCCTTGGTGTTTCACTAATTATTTGATTATTGTGGACAATTCGCCATATCACAAAGTGAATTAGTAATAGAAGCAATTAGACTTATGAGCCTACCTATTTTATTCCTGGCCCCTTACTAGTTTGATCTTGAACAGTAGAGCAGATCTTTCGTTGTTATAAAATAGCGAGTTCTGAATTAAGGTAGATGCCCTCGGTCAACAAAGTTCTTTCTCAATATACTTTATTTATTTTTAAGAATCAACTCTCAAAATAAATACAGCAACTGGCTTTCTAAATATCAAATCTGGATTTATTTGGCTTGAAGCCTCACTACATAAGACTTTAATATCAGCCTTAAAACACTTGACTCTATAAAATATATGATGCAGATTATAAGAATATGGATTAAATAAGTTTTTATAAATAATTACTTTGTAGGGGTTGTACAATAGTATTTAAAATTTATCTTTAGAATGAGAGGTAAAGACAGTGTAGGAATCGACAGCTCACTGCTCAGATGAATTCTCTTTTTTATGATCATAAAATGTGAGAATTGGAAATTTACAAGCGAAGCTATGTTTGTTTTAAGTATTTTGGTAAGCATGGTATTTTGAGTATTTTGGTATTTTGCAAATATTTAAATCATTAGTTAAGTGTGAACTTAAAATACAGCAAATTAATCATCAGGCCATAACTTCTTAAATAAGATAGTTTTTATTTATGATTTTGGTTAGACAAACATGATTTAGTAAAAAAGCAAAAGAGTTTAAGCTGACAAGAGATCAATTATAAAATAAGATTAGCTAAATAGAAACAATTCAATACTGAACAGATCTTAAATCCTCGAAAGACTTAAAATGGGATGGAAATTTTAATAAGATGGGAGAAATGTCTTCCAAAGCATGATAGTTGGATACCAAATTCAAACATTTACGGCTAGTGGGGTAAGGATGAGGCTGAAATGTTCTTGATTGACAAGAAGCCTGAGCTGCTCGATATTAAAGTATACCAACAGCGATGGACTGCACGTACCAAAAGAGTTCACAATGGTCAAATTGTTGTCAGCGATAATACAAGACTTGCAATACCGCAAGATAATTAAAAGATTAAAGCAGACAAGGCAAAGCCATCCAATTCAGTAATCCAGGCAAAAGCAGGATAACAACAATAGGCAATAAGAGCAAAGGGCAAACAAAATGAATGCATAATTGAGGCAGTAGTTGATTAAGAGGATGTAAAAGCTTTCTAATCTGAATACCTTGAACCAGAGCTGGATGACGACGAGTGCATATTCATTGATTATTCAAATGAACATTATAATAAGTTGCTCAAAAAGAATGATAGATTTCAAGACATTGACTATGGCTCAATGGTTCAGTAGACACTCGAAATCTAGAAGAATTTAATACAACTCGTTTGTATAATGAAGAGGTTTATTAGATGCCTACTGATGATATTTTCAAAAACCTATACTGGCATCATGGGAGACAGGATTAATGACATTTACATGCTTTATCCCGGCAAGCAACATGGTAGCAGGAGGTTCACAGTTTGATTCTCCTTAAAATTTCATGCATTATACGAATTAAGAGCTTACATATCAAATAACCAAAAGTTGGAGATGCCATGGCACAAGAGTAATTTCTGGAATTATCCTTCTAAACAGGAAGACAAATATTCACCAATAGAGGTGGGTTCGTTTAGAGAACAATAACCCTGATACCAAGTTTATTATTCAGGTAGTGGTTTAAATACCATAAATTTAATAACACATAAGTACACATAAAATAATGTCATGCAGCTGTGATGGTAAAAGATCAAAATAAGTGCTGCTACTCGATTCAGCTGAGGAAGGCACAATAAAAATTACTCCTGGCTGGGAGGCAGCACCTACTGAGTCGTATCAGGGTGTATATTACATTGCCATGCTTGCTATTGTGCAGATAACCCTCTAAATGATAATTGTTTGGCCTTCGAGAGGGAGTTGTATCGTATCATGAAGGGAGAAAAAGTCATAAAACAAGGAGGTAACAGGAAGCACATAATGAGTAGCAGGAAGAGTGTTAAAAAAGATCAATGAACTAATCCGCACAACAAAGGTAGTAAATAGCATAGAACCTTCAAGTCATCCATACACATAAATATTCCAAGGAAGTCCAGAGCAGAGTAATTGATTGGTAAGAGAGCGTACGAGAAAGAGACATAGATGCACGAACAGCATTATTTGAAGTACTTTAAAGGGAAGGTAATAGTGATCTTAATCTATCGTGAAGAGCTAATAGGAAAGATTTCAAACCATTTAGAAATAGTAGGTTAAGAGGCTAGTGTGACAAACACTCACCCTCCTAAGGTCTACTTTTGAGATTGTATTATGATAGAACTCGACCTCCTGTGCAAAATTATCTTAAGAATTAGTCGTAAGCGGATAATAGTTTTTGAGTCATACCACTTCATAAAAAAAAAAATCTTATATAAAATCATAAAATTTGGCTTTAAAAATTTTTGAAAAAAATAATTTATAATACATTTAATTTGCTACTTCCTAGTAATTTTTTAGTCTTTAATTAATTTATCAACATAGAATTTATCATTAATCCTCATAATTGATTATAAATTTATAGTTTAAAAAAAATATAATATATAAAAGCCTAAAAATCTGATACATTTTGACATTTTAAAAAAAACTATAAATTTATAATCAATTATGAGGATTAATGATAAATTCTATGTTGATAAATTAATTAAAGACTAAAAAATTACTAGGAAGTAGCAAATTAAATGTATTATAAATTATTTTTGTCAAAAATTTTTAAGGCCAAATTTTATGATTTTATATAAGATTTTTTGATTTATGAAGTGGTATGACTCAAAAACTATTATCCGCTAACGACTAATTCTAAAGAAAATTTTGCACAGGAGGTCGAGTTCTATCATAATACAATGTCAAAAGTTCACCTTAGGAGGGTGAGTGTTAGTCACACTAGCCGGTTAAGATTATGGATTATACGAGATTAGTATAGAAAATGTTACAGTACATAGAAGCAATATTAAAATTTTAATTGCTTCATTTCCCCGATAATGTTTCTAAATAAGTTCAAGACCAAGTCGAAAAAGAGAAATAGTTTATACTGCTTATTCCTGGGTTGTACTTAAAGGTTCTAGAGCCAAGATTCAGTGTACATAGTGAGAGAAAATTGAATATTAAATTCTTAAAATACAATGAAGTTATTAATAAATTATTATCAAACTATTGTTAAAATTATTTTTTAATTATTATTTTTATTTATATTTAATATGGGCGCAAGTATAAAATATTCTATTTTTAACACTTGCCCCCATTTTTATATAAAAGAATAAAATCAATAGAATAGAGAGATTAGTAAAATAAATGCAACTAAATTTGTATTTTAATGCAATTTAAAGGGAATAGATTAATAGAAGCGAAATGGTTCAAAGCGCAAACCAGTTATTTCTTATATCAACCATGGCAAAAACACCAAAGCTAAGATAGTATCAGTTTTTGTAGCAGGTATTCTTGCCACTAGTGCTTAAGGAGCAACTGTACCTTTTCATGGAAATTCTTTCTTAAATTGACTTGATTTCGCCGCATCTTTTCAAAATACTTGCACCATAAAAGGAAATCTCTGTAAGTACAGTAGATTTACTATTGAAAATACCTCCTGACAACTGTGGAATTCCAGTAGCTGCTCTGGCGTTTTTGCTCAAGTATTGTGTCTGAAATCTTCAGGAAGATGGAGTGGTCAATGTCTGAACTCGAGTATGATAATCTCTCTTTCGTAGTAGTCATCCATCACTGAGTTATCACATTGACATATATTTCTCATTCTACTTCTGCTGGTACCTGCCATATTTATCTAAATTTTGAGCATTGTTCAGGAACGCATATGTGCTCTTAGAAAACTATTTATCATTTTTAAAGCTTATTATATTATAATCAATTTACATTTGCAATTATTTAAATGCTTTTATTAATAATTTATATTTAGAATTTTAATTGTTTATATTTAGAATATTTTTATTTAGCAATTTTCTCCTATACTATTAACAAAGTCAATTTATTGACTTTATTAAATTTAAGTTAAATGATAAATTTTATGTACTGAATTTCATTTATTTTAATGATTTGTTAATTTTATAAGTAAAAAATTGGATAATTATTCCTTTTAATTCTTATGAATAAATTATATTTAATTTTGACTAAAAGCTAACTTCATTTCTAATATTTTTTGTTAATATACATATTTTAGCATATAAATTAAAAATATAAATTTATAAGTTATGCTCAAGCAGCAATAACAAATAAATTTTAATAATTACGTTTTCAATAATATATAATTATATTCTCAATCTTACTATTTTCCAATAAAAAATCTTTAGAATGCTTCAATTATCTCTAATTTATAATTCTATATATTTAAGTATTTTTGTAATCACGTTTATTACACTATTATGACTACTTGCTTACTTTGAGATATAGATTACAGAAGATTAAGAAAACTTGCAATAGAAAGAGAGGATTATGGGGAGTCAAGAACAAAGAATGGAATGTGTGGAGGAGAAATTAAAGAAAATTATTCAGTATAAGATTAATAGCAATTCAGCTTCGCAATTAAGTTGTTTGAAGTGAACCTCTTCATACCCTACACAATTGCTTTGCACCTCAAGCGTATTATCTGCAATTCAAACTCCACAGTACTATAAAAGTGCTGGGATGAAGTAGTAAATTCAAGCATACCAAAGAGATTAAGACCAACGATCCCAGAAAGATACCAGATAAATCGAAAGCATCCTATCAGCAGATTAAAATACTAATAAGTTATTAATGATATTTATAAAAACTTTTTACTTAATAAAAGTAATTGTTTATATTTTTAGCGGTCATTTACAGATAATAATCTTTAATAATTTAGGGAAGATGCTAAATCTGAAAGTTTATTCTTTTGACATCAAACTATCCTTAATATTGTAAAAATATCTTAATATACCTAATCTATATGAATAAAGTAATAAGATTATTTTTATATCTTTAAAAGGTTGAAAAGATTAATATATGATTCATTAAATCTCAGTGAATCTTATAAATAATAAATGGTTTTTTATGAATTGTTATCAATTCTCTCTTTTTAAATGCTTTTTTAATACACTGTTTCCATAACCGTATTGATTTCTTTTGGCTATTTTATAATAATGGAATTTAAAACATAGAATAATCTTGATTTCTATTTAAGCAATTACTAATGCATAAAAAGATAAACATTTTTACTAATTATGACTTTTATAATATTTACATTGCGTTTTTTTTAAATATACAAACAACTTTTTTTTTTCGTTATTGATGTTTGATTAATTAATATAATATAGAATCTTGCAATTTTGATTTTTTAATTCAATTACCTAAGCATGTTAAATTTTGATTCATAAATTCATCCTTCAGTAATTGGTGTTTTTCCTAATTCCAAATATCCTTTGATTTTTTTGTTATTTAATCATGCTCTAAGGATTTTTTATTACGTTAAACATCGATTTTAAGGTTTTCAAGGCAGATGGAGAGGCTCTCGGAAACTCATGAGGTCACCTGAAATTAAGCAAATCCACTAAATATGGGGTCCTGAGCAAGAGTGTGTCACAGGAACACCAGATATATAGTCATTTTCAAAACTTATAGGGGGGTCAATTTGTCCATTTTTTAACTTATAGAAAACTTGTCCTGAACTGAACCCTTCCCTGACAGCATGCAGGTTCACATTTAATTTTTCTAAAAACATTGGGAAATATCGATTCTGGTTATTTGGACCTCACTGAGCACGAATATCGAATTCGAATCAATTTATCTTCAAAACGCACAAATATTCAAGCAAGTGAATTATGACTGATCGTATTTTAATCTAAGTATATTTAAGGATTTTATAAGCCTCGGTAGATGGTTACAACAATTATTGAGGTGAGGTAAGCAAATCAAAATAATTCATCTCATCTCTGTGCTATATCTCATCAGATGAAATCTAATTCTTTATACTATTTGTAATCCCAATGATAAAATACTAATTATAATATTTATAAAAAAGTAAGAGTTAATTAATTTAAGTCTTCAACAAACTCATTAATGATTGCTTATTAGAGGTAATAAAAGCCGCATTATATTTATCTAGTTAATTAGACCACGCTAAAAATGAATATAAAATTCGTGCGGTCTTATCTTCAAAACGCGCAAAGATAGATGCACTAGAAGTTCCAAATAGGATTGATGAGTGAGTACTCTAATAAACCTTTTTGTTAGAGTAGAGAAAATGGGTGTTAGAGTAGACCAGGCGTTGTACTCCATAAAACATTTTTATTAGAGTAATATATCATATCAAAATAGTAATTCAACATTATTTCTCCACAATTGTATAAATGATCTGATTAGCAGATTTATCCATTAAAGAATGGACAATATCTTTAAAAAATTATCATGATATTTTATTAGTTTGGCACATATCCATTAAATCATTCTTTTAAAAATATTTCAAAGAAGAGGAATAGATTATTGAAATACAATTTTCATTTTTCCATCTAGTAATTATAATTATATATGATCTCAAACAATAATAATAGTAATAATAATAATAATAATAATAATTAGATCACATTGAGGTCTCTGGGGACCCCCGATTATAGTTGCTTTTTAATGCAAATAAGGGACAAGCCCGTTTAGTTAAGTGGAAATTCTCTCCTGTATACTGAGTTTTCATCTTCTTCTGTTGCTTCTTCTTTTTCCTCCTCTTGTTTTTCCTCTTCCTTTGTTCTTTCTTTTGTTATTTCTTCTTTTTCCTCCTCTTTTTGGGCCGGAGTGTAAGATTTGGACTGTCTCTCCTTAGTCTCTGAACTTGAACTAGGTGTCAAAGTGTTTGACATTGATTGAGAATTTTAGTTCTTTGGAGGCAATGTAGCCTTTACATCTAGTGGTGATTAGTTGTACGAAATCACTTTTCATGAAGTAAGTGTGTTTTTAGAGACATTTGATGTAAATTTCTACTTTGTTTAGGTGTTCATGGTAGTCTGCTGACACTGATATACAGCTAGCTTCATTAGCTGTTATGTTTTTCATTAGTATCATTACTAGGAGTCTGAAAAATTAAACTGTGGTAGTTTTTGTGTCTTCCATAGAGCCGGACTTCTCTCTGATGTCTGCTCCTAGTTTGTCGTCTTCCATGTTCATCCATCCCAAAAGGGTGTCTTTGGATAAGTTTTTAATCATGGCGTTGATGACATTTGAGAACTCTTTAATATGATTGAAGAGCCTTGATTTAATGGTATTGAGCCAGATCGAAATGCATGAATGCATGATTCTCTTGTGTCGAATCTATCTATCAGCTACGCTTTAGTGATAGTCTGCATATCTTTTAAGTTGTTAACTTATTTATTATAATCTTAAAATTAATTGTTACTATTTAATAGTAATTTTTAAGGCTGGTCCTTTAATTATTAATTTGCTATTTAGTACCCCCTTCTAGCGATGACGTATTTGACGTTTGCATCTTCGCAAATTTTTCGGTAGTGATTCCTAAGTCCTTCTGAAAATTCAGACTAGCTATAAAGTAAGTATGTTGACTAGAGTTTTCCTCAACAGACGGATCTTTGTCGTAAGCGTCATATTCTTGTTATTCTTCGACTGAGCTCCAGTCTTCTTGATTATCTGAGTATAGTACTTTTTTTGTTATAAGTTTACTATTTCTATCGGAATCGTTGAGGTTGTTTTCATATTCTCGATACTTTTTTGCAAAGTCTTCGAGCTCTTTTTGGTGTTAACTGTCTCTGATCACATAGTGATCTGAGGGTGGGGGTACTTATTCTTCTTCTTAAGGTGGGGGGGCTGGGACTGAGGTTATTGTTTCCTCTGACTTGATTTGAGGTCTGATAAATTTGTTGTTAATTGCTATCAGTCTTAGCATTTAGAAAAGTTGTTAAGTCCATAGTTGGACCTAGTCGTCTTTGTTCTCCGTGACGTATTAAAGCTTGGTAAGGTGGATTTGGAAATAGTTTAGAGTAGTATATCCTTTCCTTACTAGTTTTCTGGAAATGAAAGTTAAAATTTCTAGTATGTGTAGCCCCCATTGATCTTTGTTGGTTTTTATGATATCAATTGTGTATTGTGCTAGGTGATGCTTTTAGTTGTTTTCAATATCACCTTGTATGATATCTCTTTGTATTTTGCTAAGTATACCCATTCTGTGTTTTTAATTTAATATTATTAATAATAATAGTAACTAAACCATTATATTATTTGAGGGATCTCTAGAAAATTTTTGTTATACAAAATAAAATTCCATCGCTTTTCACATTTCTTCAAAATAGCCATTATTTAATCGACTTAATATTATTTATTTATTTTAGATAAAATATATTCTGTGCTTCAGAGTGTATTATAGCAAAAATATTTGATTTTTTAATGATCGTCTTTAATTAATAAAATTTAGTTTAAACACATTCCAATTTCATTAACTACAGTATCAATAGAATAACTATAAGGATATATATATTTTTATTAGTTCCATAAAAAATTAATAATACTATCACATTTTTTGCTATTATATGCAATTAAAGACTAGAGTGGATTCGTTATAAATTGATAAATTTATATTTATTTAACTCTATACAAATATTTTATGGTCATAATTTTACTGATTTAACATCACTATAATAGTTGCATAATAATTTTCACCTCATTTATTATTGAAATTTTTCTTGTAATTATTAATTATCATTTACAGTATGATTACTTATTTACCTAATAAAAAAGCAGCATATTATACCTCAACGATTTTATAAATCAAAATCTTTAGATTATTGAAAAAAAACTTATGAATGAGTTTAAAAAATAGTTTTTAATCTATTAAATAACTATGCTAGTTTTTATGCATTAATTGTAAAGTATTTAGCATTTTCATGAAATATTTTCCTTTAACTATATTCTTTTGACAAAACAAACTGATTTTACTAATTGAAATAAATGATTTATCGTTTAATTAAATAATAAATTAAAAAAAAACTAATTCAAACTCTCATTATAATTATATTTATTATTTGAATTCTGCCAATTAAATCAATAAATATTGAAATATGCTTTTTACTTTTTTTAAATATTAATTTTATAGCTTTTACTTTATTTCTTTTGTTCATATTTAATATTTTCATACTTTTTTTAATATTGCAGGAATACATTTGAAACATTTGATACTAATTAATTATTTCTTTTATTCGCCATTATCATAAATCAATATAAGGCATGGCAAATAAACTTATACGCACCTGACAAAATAAAGGTAATTTTTAAGGGAATATTTGAATCCTTTATGTAATGTGTTAATAATAATTCTACATAAGGTATAATTTTATTAATAAGTGGTGCCTCTTTCTAGAAATTTTCATAAAGATTATTATCAATTCAAAACAAAACGTATTTTTCTAATGGTTTTTTAGTTGATTTATAATGAACAGAATTCCTTATTAAGAAATATTCTTTTGTTATATTTTGCATTTTACAATTTTTATGAACTAAGAGTTTCATTTTAAAAAAATAATGAAGAGTAAACTAAACGTTTGAAATGGTTTCTTCAACTCTTACATTATTGTAAGCTTAAATTGAATTAGCAATTATTTCTTTATACTTTTTATTAAAAAAATAAAATATAATTCATAATGAATATAAGATTACAGTTTAAACGTTAATACACCGATTATTAATAAAAAAAGAAATCAAAGAATATGATTTAAATCAAAATCTTTGCTGACTAATAAAAAATGAGTAAAACTGAATAAATGAATATCTACAATTTATCATTTATAATAAGAAATTTCTTTAAAAAACTAGATTTTTCTTCCAGTTTTTACTAAGTGTTTTTTAATGGTAAACAGTTTTTTTAAGAGCATTAATGTATCTTAAATTATATTATATAATTGATATTCGCTAAATTTATAACCTTAACTTAAGCATTTCTAGTTTCTAAATAATTTTCATTAGACCAACTAATGAGTGATCCTTTTAATATAGATCCCATTATTGAGTAATTGATACTCTTAGCTCAAATATTAAAAAAGTTGATGATTTTAATGATTAAATCAAGGACAGATCCCAATTTGTTATATAATTTACGGGTTTTTATATAATATAAAATACAATTAGTAATTATCGAATAATAATAAATGAAAATGCAACTGCTGTATTATCTACTGTACATTCAATAAAAGCGTTAGTTACAAGAAAAATATCTAGATTTTTATTTTTTTATGGTCCGTACCTAAGTTTAGTGGCAGTGGTGGAAGGCGCAAAATTCTCAGTGTTAAATAAAAAAAAAAGAAAGAAAAGAAGATAAACTAGGATGACATGAGTGAAATCGGTGATGTTGATGTAATGTTTTTTTATGTGAATTTTTTATTTCTACTATAACTTTTGTTATAGTAGAAATGAATTATTAATTACAATTCACTTTATTTAAAAAAATATCGGGAATGTTTGCCCTCTGAGTGCTAATATTTTTAATATTTAATTTTCTATAATTTATTTTGTAACTATATACAGTAAAGGAAAATTTAATAAATCTATTATTATAAACTTTAAAGCAATTTAAAAGCATTCTGTTCAATTAATTTAGGAAAAAACTAGAATTTAAAAAATTACTTTAAATTATTATATAATAAAATAATTACAATTTAAGATTGGTAAGTTATATGTTTATAGCTAATTTTATAGTTAAATCAAAATTAGCTTATTAGCAATTATATTTGAATTCATCACTTAAAAGAGTAAATTAACTATAATATAATGTTATTATTTATCAACATTTTATTGAAGTTTGTTTTATTCATGAGTGAAATAGTACTTTATATAATAAACTCATTAAAATTTAATCCTTTATTGAATATAAATTTAATATAATTTAATTTTACTAAATTAAATATTTATATTATTTATAATCAAAGTTAATTATAATAATTAAAAATTAAAAAATTATTGGCATTAAAGAAGAAGTGGGAAAAATGGAAATGGAGCGGCAGCCACCCAGTGGAAGAAGGAAGTTACCGGTATACGGAGAAATGAAAAAAAGCCAAACTAGCTAAGTTAACTACGAACAAACACTAGACAGATACTTTGAAAATTCAAAATTAAATTCGCAAGGATCAATAATTCAAAGCCAGAATGTTTAGTTAAATTACAACACATTTAAAAACATAAACAAATTTTAGGTAAGATTGACAATAGCCGACAGTTAGAGTTCTATTAACCTATTAGAGAAGCTGAAGAATGGGTGAGAAGAAATGAGAGAATTGCGGAAAAGTGGAGATCGAGGAGAAGAGAGGAAGTCATTAGCAAAAAAAGACAGATCAGCACGAAAACAATAGAAATGAAAATTTGCCTGCAAAATGTCAGAGGTCTGAACTCGAGACCAATACAAGACTAACTTTTTAGAGAAATTGAAAACAAAAATCCTAATTTAATTGGATTGGTGGAAACTAGACTGCAAAGGATAATTGAGATAAATAACAGGAATATAACTCAGACGCAGTTTGCAAGAAATGGAGGAGTGATGGTAATGAACAGTGGCAAACTCGAAATGAACAATAAAAACACTAAAATAATACATAGCCTGGACAATATTAATAAAATACAAAAGATCAGTAATTTCTTTTTACGATAATTTAAAAAACTGCCTATATTTATATAAATGTAAATTAAATTACTACTCGTGTAGAATAATGAAAATTGTTTGCAGTTTTGTTTTAATACTTATCTGAACTTATTGCTTTAATATTTAGAGTGAACTTAAGTTTTTAAGTTATTTTATGAACTTTCTAAGTAATTTCACACATATTACCACTCGCATTGAAAATATATATTATAATGCACATTGAGTATTGAGATTTCTTACTTAAGTAATGTGATTTTGGAAGTTATTTCTATAATTATCTGCCATACTAAAAAATGATTAAAAATTCAATAAAATGTTTGATTTTTTAGATATAAGTTGAAATATCGATGGATTTAAAAGATTGATGATTCAATTGAAAATTAGTTGAATATGTTTACTTACTTTAATTGTTTGAGTCTTTTATGCAAGAGAGGTTTTGTAAATAATCTCTTTGAATTCTCAGTATAAACACATTTTATTTTTAATTTAGGAAAATCTAATTATTTAATGATAATTTATAAATATAAACAACTTTTTATTTTGAAGTATCTATGATCAATATTGAATGTGGGAAGATTCCCACCACACATGCTGACAGTGTATATCCCTCCTTATTGGAATGATGAGGTCAAGGAACTCCAGAATAGACTAATTTATATGATCAAATCACTGAAAAATAAATGCAAGAAAAAAAGGATAGTAGTTACGAGTGACTTTAATTACCACATAAAAGAATTGGGGAAAAGATTAAACAAAGTAGGTCTGAAAGAATCCATTCTAGAGGGAGTGGAAACTCATTCAAATGGGAACCAATTAAATTAAGTCTTCTTTAACGTAGAGACAATTAGTTAAAACAAGTCAAATGATTTTAACTGACCACAAACTAGTCCAGTTGTTCAGGTGAGACTCAGAATTAAATACAACGATGACGATTTTAAATTAGCTGACAAAGAAAGAACAATTAGGATTTCGGAGATAAGAAAGCAATGCTGGAAAACTTTCATGGAAGAGAGGAGAGATTTAACAGCTGAGGATTTAGACTAACCTATTTAAAAATGTTTTGAAGACAAATTAGAAAGACAGTTCAATGAGAGAAACTGGTATCAGGAACCTCCGATTTGGGCTGTTAAAAATAATTAAACAAAAATCAGAGATCTATTTTAGGAAACGAAAGTTTAATGGAACGAAGCAATTAGAGACTTAGAACGCTGTTTGGACAAAACGACGTTAAAGGATTCTTCTATTTGGTGAAAAGACTAATCAAGAGTCACAAATAGTGCTAGCCAATAAAAGGAATAACCGTAAAGGAAGAGAGAATTGAATTGAGGGAATAAACAAAAAAGTAAATACTAGACTTCTATGGATAGATATTAAAGACAAGAAAGAGACTATACACCAAGAAGAGATCAAGAGGGATGCAATAATGTAAGTTGAAAAGGATGATAAAAACTTTTGCAATAAGGAAGATGTCATAAAAGGTGTCAAAGATGTTTAACTTCAATAAAGCTATTGGTCCAGACATATTTTATGGGAAAATGCTACTTATACCATAGAATATTCTAAAGACTACATGCCAGAAGGTAGAGAGTTGGCTGAATGAGTGATAGATTCCAGACTACATTAAACAAGGAAGATTAATTCTACTTAGCAATATCAAAATGACTTATACCCTGATGTCAGCAATACAAGACCAATAGTGGTGAACTCACATTTGACAAAAATAGTGGAGAAAGTAATAATAAACAAAATTGAAGAGGTTAAAAGTGAAATACTAACTACTGGAAACTACCAAAATGGCTTCAAATAAAACAAAAGCACCCACATTAATTTAATTAGACTATTGGATCATATTAATTGGTCGAGAAGGAAGAGTAAATAGAGGGAAGCTTATTTACTTGTGGACTTACAAAATAGATATGACTGAGTCTGGAAAGACAAACTACTTTAAATTCTAAGGAAGAGGTCAGCAATTAGAAAGGACGACGAGATTGTAAACTAATTGAACTTCTTTATACTGGAAACAAAATAAAGTACGAAGATGAGGAGATAGCCAGTGAGCAAAAGGTAGCCCAAGATACCCGGCTTTCCCCTATTTTATTCAACATTTATTAATTGGGTTTGCCCTATAATCATTCATTCATTCAACATTTACCTCGAAGATGCCCTATATTAATAACTAGAGCTACTCTCTCTGACTAAATAGGGCAATTTAATAGTATTCGCGGATGACATTCTTCTGAATATTAAGGACCCTTAATAATTTAAAAGAATCATCAACCGCTTCAAAGAGATAGAAAAAACACTCAACTTAAAACTTAACGCCAAAAAAACTGTGTTTATGAGTGACGCCAAAGGATTTGAGAAAGAATTCAAAATAGATGGGATCAGTAAAGTTAAATAGGTAAAATACTTGGGACTCAATATATGTTTAAATACCCAAAATTTATTGAAAAATACTTGGGATAAAATGAGAGAAAAAAAACAGATTTTTTACCAAAAACTAACTAGCTCAAACAACAAGACAGTAAGCGGCACGATTATGATAGCACAGATCAGATCTTTATTAATTTACAAATATACACCGCTGGTGGCAGCTTAATATGTAAATGTGGAAGATATTGAAAAGATGGAATTACAACTGAAAAGGATAGCATTTAGAACTGCAAGGGACATTTCAAAGAAAATACTTAGGAATGTTACCTAGTTAAAAGAAACAAATACCAGCGAAATAATTAGAGAATTTGTTCTTAAAAACATGAAGAAGATAAGTAGGGACCTTGGTCATTTCATTAGACCTAAGTAAGTGAAAGACGAAATCAAGACGCAGGAAAAGTCACTTTTAAAAAAAGAAAGATTTTCATAACTAAGAATGTAATGGACACAATGATGGCACTTAGTCAAGGAAAAACAATAGTGAATTATGGGATGAGTCATTATTGCAACGTCAACAAGGTGAAAGAAGACACAAAGCAACTAAAGCACTGTAATCTTATCGATCAAGCGTGAGACCCAACGAAATTCTCATAAATAATAAGAGAGAAGAGACTAATTGACATAAGCAACTAATAACAGATAAAAATTAAATCAAACATGATTTGGCTTGACTAAAGGATAAGAAAACTTGAGCAACACCTATATTTTCAGCAAATCAAAAAAATATTTAGAGTTGCCTGCATCAAGAAAAAAGATCAGGAATTCGATGAACAGAGTTGATCACAATTAAATAGAATTGAACATCTAAATTAAGAATAATTAAGATGTGTAAAATGAGATGAAATCAGAAAATTATATTAAAATAATATAAATAAAAAGTTTTTTGACATTTAAGAAAGAATGAATCCATTAAATCAACCAGAAGCAAATATAAGAAAGATGGAAGAATAGGTTAAGAAACCAAGGAATTGAAAACCAGAAAGATAGGAAGATCGCAACAAGAGGAGGGAGTTCTTGGAGAGGGTTTAGGAGGTTAGATTTAACCACAGAGACAGAAGTAAGGATCAGGAAGCATTAGAGCTCAGGAAGGATGACCCTTACAAAACACCTCTCAACTTAACAAATGGGATTTAAGAGCAGACTGAAGATTGGGAAGTCAAACCCAAGTAAGAAAATGAATGAGTCCAAGAGCCAAAGAGATCGATTCGATAAACGGTAAATGGATTCAGTCAGGAAATTGAGGAGGAAAAGCAAAAACATGGGAAAGATAAGAATGAAGAGGAACAGGAATAGATGAAAGGAAAACTATATGGCCAGGAATAAAGGCGCGAGGAACCGCAATAAATATTTGGTCAATTACTTTGATACTCATTATCGTTTTTACACTGCACTAATCACTCTGCATATTTTAGATAATTTTAATTGCCTTAAGTTATTTACTACTACTAAAGAATCATATATTTATAAATATTCCAAAAATTTATTCTTACAGCCTCTGAACAGAATGAGTTAAATTACTTATTATTATATATTAAATAATTACTTCAAAAATATCTTTTAGTTAAATGATTATTGCCTTATTTTAAATTGTTAAAATCTAATAAAATACTTCTATTTAACTATATTAATATTTAACGAATCATTTATAAGATTAGCTTTTAACAAAATTTGTATAAAATTTATTAACTAATCACGGTTGGATGTCTGGTCTTAATTCTTTAAGAACTACGGTTCTATAACTATATCTTTTATTATAAAATTAACTTTTATACTTATACTTTAAAATATAAAAGTAAAATAAAAAAGACATTGATGGATATATTTAAAAATTATTTGTATTTATATTTTTAAACACCAATTTAAAATTTGAATTACTTTTAATTTTTATCATATTTTTAGATTATATGACTATCTTTCAAAAAGATTGAATGTTCTAGATTAAATAATTAGATAGCTTGATATCAAGCACAAAACATTAATTTATTTATACACATTAAAACACTCAAATGTTCATTCTTGATCGCAAGTCATTTTATGAAAATTATAATATTTATATTTGTTTTTAAATTTTATCTAAAACTCAAGATTAAATATGCTATAATTAGACATTTAATAATTTAATATTAAATGTTTGTAAATTATCTTAATTAATATGATTAATTAAAAATAATTTACCATTTACATTGCTAATATTATAAATAATATAGTATTTTATACTTAAAAAATTCATTTAATTTTAGTCAAACAACTACAATTTGTTTTTAATAAAAAAGCATATTTTCTAGAAGCAGTATTTAAGGATTCACAATAGCTGCTTTAACATACAGTGTTTTAAGTTTTATTTAGATGTTATAATTATGATAGCTTTAAAGCTAGATTCTATGTTGATTTAAATTTTTTATCTTCGAGAGTTATCGTTTAAAACAGTGTCTCTCGAGGATTTTTTAATTTTTTATAGCATAAATAAGTAATTGTTAAAAATAATCATATATCAACTTCTCTAATAACATATTCTATTTTCTTATTAAACTTAATTACTTCCTAAAGGATATAGTCATAAATCTATTAGGATTTTTAGGGTGCCTTATTAGGATTCCTTAATTTAACTTAGTGGTAAAATATGATATTTTAACTTAAGATAGAAAAATGTTCTAATTCTATTAAGAATTATCGTATTTCATTTTAGATATCGAGAAATTTATTTGAAAATAATGAAAAATAATGAAAAAATGTTGATATTTTAAATTCTCGAGAGACACTGTTTTAAACGATGACTCACGAAGATCGTAATAATATGAAGTTTAGATTTAATAATTAAAAACTTAAATATATTTTAAATTAATATTAATTATTAAAAAAATTGAGATTTTTAGAGGAAAACTTCCATATGTCTCCTTTAGCATCAATCAATACTTTAATCAGATGCAACTATTGTAATTTTTAAATAATTTTTGATTACTTAACATTTATATTTAATTGATTATTTTAATTTTTAATTCTGAATAAAATACAATCAATTACAACTAAATAAATATTTATCAGATTTGATACTTCATTGAGCATGCGTACGGACTTTAAGAGCATTTTATATAATGCAAAAGTTTAACCCCTGATAGAATGATAATGAATCGCCATAACAGAGGAGCTAAAAGAGGCATGTGGGTGCAACTACTAGATGAAACTAAAGTACCTCGTTGATTTTACCGACGTAAAGGATTTTATTAGACAATAAACTCAAGTATAGTGTAAGAACAATCTGTAAATGAGCTAGTAGTAATTACTAGTTGCTTAAGTACCTGAAATTAATAGAGAAAGCTCTGGTGAAGAAAAACAAAGATAGGTAACACGCAAGAAGAAGAGAAGGAGAGGAGTAACATTTATGGTTTGAGAAACAAAAATACTATTAAGAAGAGCTTAACTTAATGTGGAGACATAACGATATGATAACAAGAAATCACATCTCATAGGGTACAATGGAAACTTTCATGAAGCAAATTAGATCAAATACTATATTTAAAAGTTATTTTTAATAAAGTTTAATGTGGTTTAACAATATAATTTTGCCTAAATTAAATATGAGACATCAATATATTGCAAAGAAAAAGAAGAAAATAAGGATTATCAACTGAAAGATGATTAATAGCAAATTCTGGATACAACAAGAAGAGATTGAGAAGATCATAATTTCATTTTATTGTTTAATAAAATGTTTTTAAAAATGGGAAATTATCAATATAAAAAAATAAGGAAGGAATATGATAAAGAAATTGTTGAAAAATTTAGCAATTCTGAAATAAAAATCTGAAAGAACTTAGAGTTACGAATAGGAGCTGTATATATAGAATTAAAAGTGAGTAAGAAAGTAACTAAACCATACACAGGCCAAAGTATGGACTTGAAGGACAGTGGCGTTAAACCTCTCTTAATCATAATTAATTTTTCATTTGTACTACTAGTAAGCTAATAGTCAATATCTGGAAATGTATGAATTCTGATGTCATGTTCTACATAATGCTAAACGTCGAAGTTAGCTCCATGAAAGTGGGAGTAAGAAGATAATAATTGCAATGAAAGTAGAGGACATGCTGATGTGCAAAAACAACAAAGTTAGTCTATATATTTAGAGTGAATAAAAAGATTCGTATGATGACAACTCTTAGACGACACAAATAAATATCGGAATAAATTGGTTCTGGATAATTTCAACAAAAATGAGATGGAAAGGAGAAACAAGAAGGAAATATCAGTGAACTTGGCGAGTCACTTAATTTAGATGTTAGATTGGCAACAGAATTGACTCAAACAACAAATAGAAATAGAGAAGGAAATCAAAGTTGAGATGCTTGCTTTTGTAGAAAAAGGGTCGAACAAAACAAGAAAGAGTGAAAATTTAGATACAACACAGAAGAATTGAAAGAAAAATAGCAATAGTAAAATAGATATAAAGTAGAGAATAGTTATAACTGTTAAGTTTTTGATAACTACTAAAAGAAAAAAGGATTTTTTTAATATTTCTCACAAAGAGATTAATTTATTTTGTATTTTACTAATGTATATTACTTCTACCATTTTATTTGACAAATTTTACAACAATGATTTCAGTTTTAGCAGTTTTAATAAGTTTATGACACAATTTAACTAATCTATTTTTTCGTAAAACTTACAATAAACAGCTAGCTTAATATTTAATTTATAAGTTAAATCACAAACTATTATTTTATCATTTCTTATGATATCTTTAAATATATATATATATTTTATCATGTTTTACATTGTTATTTATCTTTTCTCTAATTTCTAAGATTGGCAACTAAATTTTTTATTTGATCTTATTTATATGTTTTTGGAGTGTGATCTTTTCTGAACCAGCAGATCTGATTATATTTTAACCCAAATAATAAACTATTAAATGTAACACTCAAGGTAAATTAAGGCTAGTTTAATAAAAATAACCCAAGATATACTTTTTCGGATTGACAAAATTAAAATTTATATTAATTATTTAATTAAGTTATGTTTCATCTTTGAATAAAACTTAATGTGTGTTTTTATATATCAAATAATATAATAAGAATAAATCTCATCAATAAATAAATATATCTTGTAGTCTATTGTAAATGAGACTTATTATATATAAAAATAATTAATTGATAACATATTTAAATATTTTATTTTAGATAAAAAAAGCGTTATTTAATTACATCTTAACCTTCCATTTTATCCCAACTGAAAAAATATCTAAAAATATTATTATTCAGATTATTTTATAAAATAATATTAGTTATAGTACATTTTTACAGAAGGTTAATTTTATAGTTAACTAGAAAATATATCATTTTTAATTTATTAAATTGAAAAGCATAATATTTCTAATATATATCTAAATAGACTTCACTTTAATTAACAAAATTTTTGAAAACTGTATAGTAATAATTGTTGTATATTATATTTAAGTAAATTATACCAATAAATTACTAAAAGTATAAATAAATAAAACTTTAATAGTGAAAATTAAAAAGAAAGAGTGTTAATATAATTATTAAAATGAAGGAATATATCTTACAATGAAATCCTTCTCGCAAATGATAATGTGTTTGGTCATAAAAAAGGATTATTTGTTATTCAGCATTATTTTGTATTTTTTAAGGGATTTTAATAATTATTTTAAGGAAGAAATTCAATCCTAAATTAACTAATTTTTAAATTTTAATCGAATTACATGGATTATTTTTTTAATTTAAACTTAAGATAAATTTATATTTATTGAATTAATATGATTTAGTAAAACTTAGTAATTTTATTAACTTGCCTATTTATTAACATTTTGAGTTGATAGATTAATAAGTTTAATTATACGCTTGAATTTATTTCTCAGATAAAAAATTTATCAAGTTTTAATATTCAATTTATTCATTCGCTCACGGTTCATTCAAAATAAAAGTTGAGTGAGATATTTTGTTAATATTTTTATAGGCTATTATTTGCTTAATTTTTATTTAAAAAGTTTTTGTTTGCATTTTAGTCAATCAATTTTAAAAAAATTAAAAACATTTTAAATATAAATATTACAATGGATATGGTTGTTTCTTGACAATCATTTGCTATTAACAATTATTTCCTTCTTTAATATATTAATTTTTTAAGACCATGAAACAACTTATAGCTTTATAACTTGAATAAAATTTCATCAGATTAACATATATGTCTTTGATATTTTATAATTTTATCTCTTCATCATTACTTTTTCTCTTTAAATTAATTTGAATCATATTAAAGCTGCAAATTTTTAATAAATTTATATATATATATATATTTTCTATTGTTATTCAAAGATATGAGTTTGAATAATTATTTCTTAATGATAAAAATGTTATGAAAATATCACATTCAAATCCATAAGAACATTGAGTCAAACGATGTCGGCAATATCCCTCCCCAAATCATGTTACTTTCGCTACATAATTGCACAAAATGAAAGTCATCAGTCATTTTCTTGTTATTAATTTTCTTCTATAATTCCAGAATAGCTTATAGCTCTCTTTAATAGTATTTTAATGTTGTAATAGAGTTAGAACTATTGTTAAATATATAAAGATCTTTAATTTCTGCATTTTTTAGATTCTGAATATATTTATAAAAATATGTTCAAAATCCATATATTATTTAAAATTAATACAAAATACAAATATAATTTAGAATATTATCTATCTGCCCAAGAAAATAAAGAAAAATTTAGGAAATATTAAATTTATCTTCAAAGCAAAAAATAGAATGAAAGTTTTACCATTTTTGTATTTTAAAACTGCTATTTAGCATTAATTTTTTAATTAAATTAAAATTGAAGATACAAAGTTAAGAACAAAGTATATAAGGTTAATTATTAATTTAGAAATGAATATATTATTGTATTACAATAATAATCTTCTTATCATTTATTCAAATATAAAATAGCTCACCTGCACTTAGAATATTATTATTAAATATTAATAATATATTAATAAATTAATAAAATTTATTGATAAAAATTTTATTTTATTTTTATAAATATGTTTAATGAATTATGTAAAATACTATTTATAAATAACAAAATTTGTTTTATTTTGGATGATTTTAATTATTTTTTTAATTTTCAGAGAACTTTGTTTTAGCATGAAATGTACATTGTAATTAGTTAATTGACAAAATTAAGATCATTCTCATATATCGAATAAAATATATTTGTGCTAATAATAATTGCTATAAAACTTAATATAAGCAATAGAATAACTGAGTATATTTGAGTTTTGAAGATTTAAGTAAAATAATGTGAGTATATTATTTAAAATTTACTTAAAATATAAGAATTCATAGTTTATAAATAAATATAGATTTAAAGGTATTAATAAATTTATATTAACTAGAAAATGTTATTTTGTCATGCTTATTGAGACAAATTTAACAATATTTAATTTATTAAATTTATAATAAGTGTTTGAGGCTTAGAAAAAGTATTGGGATTGAAAAATGATTGAATAAAAGAGAGAACTGAGTTGAATTTAAAAAATTCATTCATTTTTGAAAATTATTAACTATTTATTCGTATATCGATATTTTATGATATAAATTATAATAATAATTCAAAAAATGGTAATACTTATTTATATTATAACAACTATTCCACTCTCTTTCTTTAAAATTAATACAGTTATAACTAAAATTTATTTATATAACGCTCAACCATTTTAGGATGTGGAATTACAAAACATACATAATCCCTCTTTCTAATGCAAGCTAAATTTCTAAATCCATCTTGTTTTTTAAATTTATTTCAGATGAGCCTCATCAGTAGAATACATTTTATATAATTATTTATCAACAATTAGCCTTAAATCTTTCTTTAATTTGAAAAGATATTTAAAGTAAATTCTAAATCAATTCTTATGTACAAGACCTTTTTAAAAGCACACTTTGAATTAATCTTCCAAAAGCATTTGAAGTCATTTAAAGTCTAAATAATATTTCAGAATCCTGAATCAGAAGTTTTATAATGTTTAGAGGTGGCAAGTCTGCTATAACAGCAGCAACAAATTTTTACTATCATCTGAAAGAGGCAAAAAAATTTAATATTTATTTATTTTTAATGCATTTCACACAAACTCTAAGGTGTATCTGCTCTATACTTTTTTTGTTGTTGAACTTACTTATCCCAAACTTACTTAATATATAGAAATGAATATATTATTTTAATATTATTATGACTAAAACAGAGAATATAGATGCTCTGCACTAATGCTTGAGTTATTTTTTGTAAGAAATTTTCTAGATAATAATTTATAGCTTCCTTCTATTGCCTGGATTTGTTATATTTTCCTCAACTCTGATCTTGACATTTAAAATTTATATTAGGAAATCAATATATTAGAATTAAATATATAATCAGAGAAATGAAAATTTATATAGATCGAAATTGAATGAGAGGGTACGCTAAAAAAATCTAGTTACAATAAATATTTAATTTTATCTAAAACCAATCAAGTGCCGGTGTGGTGTAGAACATGACAAACAATTCTGAGTAGAAATAGAAGAGAGACTCAATGAAATTAATTAGGAAATGTTCTATAATCTAATAAAAGTTGTTAAGGAACGTTTTATAATTCATATTTTGACTATTTTTAATAAGTAATCGTTAAGCTCAATAAATTTTCATTTTAATTTAAATGTTTTAATTTATTTTTATTACTGTTTTTTTATGCTCACTAATATATTAAAAATTGGAAAAATATACGTATATATAAATATATATATATATATAAATACTTAAATGAATAAGTGATTTAACTTTTTTCAAATTCTCAACAACATCTAATATATTGAATAAAGAACTTATGATTAATAGAAATTTAGTCTTGTAGTAAATATTTATTAAAATGTATAGTTAGTAAAATGCCATTATTTAGAATTAAAATAAATAATATGAAATACTATATTACACTCATTATATTAAGCTCAACGTTTGCTAAAAACAGATAATGCGAAAGTAAAATCCATTAAAATTAAATTCTTTATCGATTAAATTTAATATTTAAATATATGCTTCACTCTATTTTGTAATTTTAAATATTCAAAATGTTTATTGTGTTCCAAATGTAAAGAAGGAACAAACTTATAAAAAGTAGTTTATAATATTATCAATAAACTTAAATATTAAAATAATCCAAGATAATATTCTCATGATGATGGTGTTTAAACTTGAATTTGTTTAGATAAAATGTTGGGTATTTTTGTAGTCTATATTTCTTGCTTATAATTGCTTTGGGCTGTAGGTATTTGGTAGAAGGCATAAAATTTTGAAAAATTACTAATTTTTCTATGAATCTGAATAATAAACTTTAATTCTTTACAAACTTCAGTTTATAATTGTTCATGAAAAATATTCCACATAAATTTTACTTAATTTGTTTTTACAAATAAATTAGTGAAATAATTTAATAGGAAAATGATGTTAACCAACAGATTTGATTGAATTAAATATTTAAAAACTATGCTTCTGTAAAGTATAACATAATATCAAAATTTAAAGTAATCATATTGTAAAATATAATATAAAAAAGATATATAATTAATTATTTTCTCAATAATGTAAAAATTAATTATGATAATTACATTTCTAATAAAACAGATCTTAAATCAAATACCATAATTGGTATTGAGAAAATAGTTATCTGCTTGAAACTTAATTTTATTATTACTTAACCTAACAATAAAAAATTATAATCTATTTTTTTCCTATTTATAGATTTATTTATTTTCTTCATTATGCCACAAATATTTTATTATAATGTGCAATTTTTTAATAATAAAACTCATTAATTTCTTTGAATAATTTATTGCTATCCTTAATTTTAATATGAATCAAACTTATTTATCTTAGTTTGATAAATTTAACAGCCATTAACTTTAATTATTATACTAATTGTGATTTTTTCCCTAATCTTATTTATTCATTTGAAAAATAAGATCTTATGAATTTGGTGAAAGTCAATTTTCTATAAGTTGACTTAACTTAATTATTATTTTTTTAGTTCCATTTTATTATAAGAAAATTCCGACTAGAGATAAGTTTTAGTTTTTTATTTATTAGTTGTGATCGCGAATTTCACCCTCTCAAAATAATTAACTTTACTTAAATTTTAATTCAAATAACAATCTAAATTTAAAGACAAATTAAGGAGATTATATTAAAAATAAAATTAATCTTTGAAAAGTTATTTTACCAGTATTTCACAAAGCATAAATCTTTTTTAATTGTGTTGAAACTTCTCATAATTTTATTAAATCTTTAAATTATTTTAATTTATTTACACAATAAGTTTTATTCTTTGTATTGCTTAGTTTTAAATTACTTTCTTAATCTGACATCAATCTCAATTTTAATTTAAAATAAAATTTACAAACAAAAAAAATAAAATGCCTGCTTTTATTCAAAATATATAAAAAGATATATTCGAAGAGATAAATATCTGATTTTAATATAAATTAACTTTTTAATTTTTATTATAGTTGTCTGTTCAAAATTATGGAGTCAATATTTATTAAAAAGGGATATTAAAAAACTCAAATGAACTAATTATTTTGCTTATTAAACGAACTCTTTTGAAAATCAATTTCTCTTAGTTTCCTCCAATTTTTACAATAGCATACTTTTTATTTTCCTTATAAAATACAAAAATCAAATTTAATTTCATTTAGTTTTAAATATTTTATTAAAATTATTATAAAAACTTTTAAATCGTTTGAGAATATCTTCTGTTTCTCTTTATCTTGATATTTCTTTTACAATTATTAATATAATCCATGCTTCCTACATGGTTTAAAAATCACAACTTGAAAAAGACAATTACTCTCTATAAAATACTCAAGAAAGATTTTAATTTATCTTGAATTTATAATGTTCAATAGAAAAAGAGAAGAAGTTTAAACTTATTAGTGTTATCATAAATAACTTTCACTAAAATATGATAGAAAAATTATTTAATAGCTTTTTTTCTGTATTTCTTGGTGAAAAAAATTGATCTCTTCAGATATTGAAGCATAAACAAAGATTAGTTTTTGAAATATCTGAAAATTCAGTATTTTATCAAATATAAACTTACTGTGTTAATTTCGGAAAGAATAATTACATTTTAAGGAATAATCTTTTTTAAAAAAAAAAGTTGTTTTAGTATTTATAATATTTGGGGAAAATTCTTTAATTACATTTAAAGAAAACTATACTTATATATTAAGAAGAAAAATTTTGTTTAAAAGATATGTGAGAGAAATAAGTGAAATAAACATGTTAATAATGGCCCTCTATAAAAAAATTAAAATTAAAAAATGGGTAATGGCTTCCAGTAGTGCTCGCGATAATATTTTTTCTTATTTATAAAATGTTATAAAAATAATAAAAAACAAATCATCTTAAAAAGACACTTGAGTGAAATACACTACGAAGCATTTAGTGTTGGATGGCAAGTATTTCTGTGAGTTCTGTTTGAAGCCATATCCTCATAATATGCGAGTATAATCAAAATGAGGAGATTGTAGAAAAAGAAATGAAAAATACAAACAATAATGTTAACACAGATCAAATTAGATTAATGTATTATATCAGTCGATATTTTGAATTAATATTAAGTACTTATTTATTAACTTTATTGATTAATCAAACATGGAAAAATTCCATTTTTATTTATTTCACTTTTCCAAACTTGATTCTATTTTGGCACACTGACTTTTCTTGCTGCTGAAGTAGCTGTTGATGAAGATCTTATGCTCTTTCAAGATGATAAAATTTCAATACAAAATAGATATCTTCAGAGTATCTTCCCTAGAAACTAGAAAAAAATGGGTTTAGTACAATGACAGCAAATGCAGTAGCAATACTCCTCCATTAAATGCATATTTTTTTGGTGAGAAATTGGAGTTTGTAATAATTTATAATTAATTTTTATTTTTGTAAAGCAATACAACCTCTCCATTTTGAAAATTAATCTTTAAAACTTGTATTTGATATTTGCAATTATGAATTCTTAGAGTGATAAATCAATGCTTATTTATTTGCATAAATTCCTTTGATGACTAAATTTATCAGACTATCATTCTATGATCCATCAGAATTATCAGTTAAAAAAATGCTGCAAGTATAGTAATTGATTGTCCCTTGATAGATTGAAAATTATTATTAAATATTTTAAACATTACAGAGTTATACTCAAGATAGAAATATGAAAAAATATTCAGAAAGTATTTTGTAAAATTGCATTCAAAAAATTTCATTGTTAATTTAGTATAAAAGAATTAGTAACATGAATTTTGTTATATTTCCCAGTTAATTGCATATTTATAATAGTTATCTATGAGAATTTGACATTAGTCTATCCTTAATTTTATTCAAATGTAAAAGTTATTACTAAATTAAAGAGTTCAAAAGCAGGTATTAGATGGTTCCATTCTTAAAATTTAGAGTCATCAAATACCCAAAAGATGTATTATAAGACTCAAGAAAATCAATCATCAGTCCATGCTTAAAATCTAAATTATTATTGCTGTATCTGATACTATTATTGCTACTGCATTTGCTGTTATTGTACTAAACCCATTTTTTTCTAGTTTTCAGGGAAGATACCCTAAAGATATCTATTTTGTATTGAAATTTCTCATCTTGAAAGAGCATAAGGTCTTCATCAACAGCTACTTCAGCAGCAAGAAAAGTTAGTGTGCCATAATAGAATCAAGTTTGGAAAAGTGAAATAAATAAAAATGGAATTTTTCCTTGTTTGATTAATCAATAAAGTTAATAAATAAGTACTTAATATTAATTCAAAATATCGACTGTTATAATACATTAATCTAATTTGATCTGTGTTAACATTTTTGTTGTATTTTTCATTTATTTTTTTACAATCTCCTCATTTTGATTATACTCGCTTAATACAAGAGACTTCGAAGTGCACTTAAAGAAAAAATTCAATCTTAGTTTTGTATTTATTCATTAACCTTCAGAATAAGTTTCCGATAAAAAAGGGAAAGGACATGAATTTCTACAGAGTTTCTTTTTGTTGAGGTTCAGAAGTAAATCGATATGAAGATACCAGTAATAATTTCCCAGTTTCTAAGATAAATAAAATCCTGGTAAAGTTTGAGGCGATAAAGATTCATATAATTAAAATTTTTGATAAACAAGAAAAAAATGAATATAGAAATTAATCAATTTTTAATTTATTATGACCTATTTAATTTTACTTACTTTTCTTTTTTTTAATCTTTCTTGATTTTTTGAAACTAATTCATTTACAATTTAGCATCCATGACAATTATACTTAAACAGATAGTATATACTATTAAAGTAATTTAATTGACAATCTTTGATGATCTGGATCTAAGCTGCAATAGTCTTTCAATAGTACTTGTAGTTCTCTTTATTCATTATTTTTAAGAAAGTTATCTTTGTGAATCAAAAAAATCTTGAATGATTAGATTTAAACTTCCATAAAATCTTTATAATATTAATATAATCTAGATATCTAATTATCAAATATAATTATCCAATTATATTATTTATATAGTAATCATTTGTTTCCGACATTTCCTACATATTCTAATTTAGTTTATCTTTTTATTGTATATCTTTCTTTAAATATCATTATTTATATTTGTAGTGTTTTACTATTTATCATTTTGTATTACCTTATTAATAAGCAATTGCTAATAATACTACTTTTTTTTAAAAGTAATATTTGTTTTTTTTATTAAATCAAAGTTTTATATCTTTCCTTACTGATGCTACTTCCTAGAAACAAGCCCCAAAACATGATTTATTTATTTATTTTCTTTAAAGTTTATTGCTTAAAATTTATATAATCTTGCTAGAGTTATCAATCTTCTGTATGCATTTTCTTACTTCATGGGAGATACACTTGTTAATCTAACCTTATTAGAAATCTTCGGAGATCGTTATTGTCCCAATTATTTTAGATTTTTATAATTAAATTCAGCAGTATATATACAATTAAAAAGTAAATGTAAAACTGCAGTATGGGTTGATAGTTTTTTAGATAACAAACAGACTTATTGCAATAGCAATAAATAAACTAGTAAAAACCTTTAGAATTTAATTGCCTTTATAGCTGAAAATATATATATATATATATACAACAATTACAACCATTAGTTAAATGAAGAAAAAATAGATACAATATAGAAAATAGATAATAAAAAGTAAGTAAATGGATTGCTAAGATATATATCACAAAATTAAGAATAAGAGTTATGAAGTATTTTTTATGCAAAATAAAATTCAATAAAATTAATTCATAAAATATTTATAAACTCTATTGGTTTATACGATTTCAATATATTTGGGAATATTTAATGCCGAAATGGAATTTTAAATATCTATAGTAAATTATAAACCTAAATTTAATATGTTTATTTTTTTAGTATTTGTGGATATTATTAAAAGACTGTATTGTTAAAGTAATGAAGACATTATTATCGTTTATCGTCGAGATGATACATTATAATCAATTTGACAGTGAAATATTTAATGTCGATAAATAGCTTTGAATTTATTAAAATAGGTCATTCTCACTTGTTCTTTTATTCATAAAAAATTATTTCTTTTTTCCTTAAAATATATTAATCCAATAAATTATAAAGCACGATGGAAATTTAGTTTTTAATAATTTGTGATATTTAAGTTTTATTTTTTTTAAGATTTGCAAAACAATTATTTTTTTTAGACACATATAATATTATCTATGGCGGTAGAGATGCATAAGAAAATACTAGGTATCTTTATAATTATGATGAAAATTGACTTCATTTACTTCATAAGTATGAAATTGTGAATGAATTATACTATGATAACCTATTAAGTTCTGATCCATCTGGCTTCATTGAAATTGATGCAATTCTCATTGATAATTTAAACATAGAAAAAGATTAAATTTCTTATTTATTCCCATACCCATAGACAAAGCCATGAAATTATTAGCAATAATAAGAATAAAAAAAATTAGGTTGAAAAAATTATAAAATTCTGAAAAGGATCAGTTGCTTAATATTATGATTCAGTTCTTATAATAAAATAAAAAGATAATAATACTAATCTATAATCTTACATATGAAAATTATAATAGTTGATTACTCTCTCTCACAGGATTTATATATTTATATTTAAAACAGTTGCTCTTATTAATGAAAGAATGTGGATCAATTAATGCTATATCTCCCCTATCTTGATGTTCTTACTAATGATGATTATATTTTTACTTCCTTTTAATATATCTTAAATATATATCATTATTAAAACTATTCAAATAAAATAAATACAATTTGAGGAGAAGTTTATCTAAATTAACAGCCATACTTCTAAAGTTAATATATTGTCAATTATACCCAATTACTTCAATTTCTAAAAATCTGAAATCAATTTTCCCTACCTATTCAACAAAAATGATAAAGTTTGTAGAATTATATTTGCGTTCATACTAGAACATGTATGTTAGAAGTATAAAAATCTACTATAGCTGGTAATTTATTGACTAATGTCACAACCACAAATAAATAACTGCTAAAAAAATTTTCATAAAATCCTATTGAAGATTAGTCGTTGAATAGATGGAGAAATCTGATAGAGTTATAACATCTTAAATTTTAATTAATCTATTTATTGCTATTATACGGTGATAAAAAAGAGAATTTAAGTAAAACTTTTTCAAAATAGTCATTAATTGATTAATATATTCATATCTTCAAGTTTTTTTGTTATAATATTAACTTATTTTGTTATTTTTTGGTAATTAAGAAATTCTATAAAGCCATAGATTTAAATTGAATTAGATTCACAGTCAAATTTCCAGTAAATAAACAGAAGTTTAATTAATTGTTATTTTGGCTTATTTGTAATTTGTTGACTATTTCAGGACTCAGTATATGTTTGAATACAGATATAAGTAATTTTTAATCGTTAATTAGCTATTTTCGTTATATTATTAATTTTTAAAATTCTTCTATTTTTGCAAGTCAGACTACAAAGAAGATTGCTCCATCAAAGAAATGAGAAATTTTTTTTAAAAAGAATTAAATTATTAGTAATAGCATACTCTGATTACATAATACAGTAATAAACTCAGGCTTAAATATTAAAATGAGAATGATATTATATAAATATCCCAGTTAGGAATTTCTATGATTGATGTCTATTTTAAGTTGATTAGTATAAAAGTATTGCTAAGAAAATAGTGTTTAATTATTTTATTTTATCAATAAAGTTTATGAACAATAAACAAAAGTTATCATCTTTAGTGTTTATGTGAAGAGTAGTGAAGAAAATCAGATTAATTTAAAAAAATCTAATGCTCGGTATAACTTACAAAAATAAATAGAATATATAAAGAGGATTTTTAATTGACAATTTATATGAAATTTAGTAAGTTTGAATTTAAATGTATATTTTCCCACTAGATTATGGATGATTATGAATTTGCACACTGACACCAGAATAACTCATATCATATTTATTGGAATTACTTTG
The DNA here is from genome assembly GCA_000711775.1 of Oxytricha trifallax. Classification (NCBI taxonomy): domain Eukaryota; phylum Ciliophora; class Spirotrichea; order Sporadotrichida; family Oxytrichidae; genus Oxytricha; species Oxytricha trifallax. The sequence goes on along the minus strand of ARYC01000231.1, from coordinate 28,937 downwards.
ATCGTTATAATTAAAATAGAAGTTATAATAAAGATTAAATTTATTAAAATATTTTTTACATAAGATATGGAAGAGGTCAAAATAGATGAATCATTAACACCACATTTGAAATTGATTAATTAAATATATAATCGGTTTATCAGTGTTTTAGTAGAATACTCAAATAAATAATTTAACTTACCTATTAGATACTCTATTAAATTAGTAAGTGTTCAGATTTTATTTCTTGTTCATGTTCTTCTTGATATAATAATCAAAAAGCCTCCAGCAAATACAAGATAATAATTCGATATAGTCTAACTAATATAAAGAACATAGTTCTAATGATACCATAAAATTAGGAAATATTATTTGTTGATGATAGGAGACTTATATTTAATAAATGCTAAATAAATCTACTATAGAAAGAGACCTCTCTCTATATTAACCTTAAAATATATTATACAAATAAAATGAACTTAACATCTTTTTAAGGATTTTAATTTTTATTAAATTAAGCAGATTAAATCATATCACAGATATACTTAAACATTGTATAGAAACCTAAATACATGATTTCTATAATTAATTTTATATTAAAATAAGTAGATTTAATTAAACATAATATTTATGTTTAGATTTAATAATATTAATAAAATACATTCAAAATGGGGAATTTTAAAAATAAAAATACAAAACTAATCAATTAAATAAGTAACTGCCACTAATTAGAATCAAATTATATCCCTAATTATTTAACTTCCTTAAATTTAAATTAACATTGTGTGATTATTAATTACTAATTCCAACTGTGATTTTTTCGTTTGGAGTGAGTTAATATTTAATATTATTTATTTATCGAATTCAATTCTTTTCTAGCGCAGTGTTCCAAGTTGTTGCAGTAGCCACCGCTAAAAGATATCTTCACTGTGTCTTCAAGGTATCTTCAGGATATCTTCTTCAACATTATTTAAAAAGAATAGGGCCCCAAAATAAGATATAATTGATGTCATAATTTCTTTTGATTCTAATTAGTTTATTACTGGATTCTTATAAAGTTATATATTCCACTGAACTCTCATAATTTGTAAAGTCCAAGCAGTTTAAACTTTACAGATCCTAAAAGAATAATGGTAAGTCTTTCTAGATTTTTAACGAATAAATTTTGTATATACTAAATAGCTTTTTTTACGGAGGATAAACCTTCTAAAAGGAGGGGTGCCTCCTCTTTAAATTCCTTTTGGATATATACTAAATCTTTTTGTAATTTTCATTCTTAAACGTCATGCCCTTTATAGAATGATGCTTAAAGGTAGAAGACTTAATAAAGCTTTGAAAATATTAGGGTTTAGATTAAGAAACACATTAACATAAATTATGAAGACTATTCCTAGATTTTTGGAAATTCCCAGTGCAGTACTTTTTATTGAGGCCTTAGTACATCATATTATATTTCTCAAAGAATATTGGATTATCTAGTATTTGCTAGTTTCTTTTTAAATCATCGAATCCCATAGCTGGAATTTCAATTACCCATAAAATAAAGCCTGGTATTCCTATTCCTAAACTCCAAGTCAAATGAGGTCCATCCCAGCATTTTATTTCTAACTCAGTTAAAGGCAATACTCTTCCTTGTCTAACTCCATACAAAAGAATAAACTTGAAGTCATTCTAGCTACTGTTGGATGAATTGTGAAAATTAAGACTGTAAATGATACTATATGCTGTTTTAAAATAGTAGAAATGATGTTCTAAAGATCAACTTCTTAAGAAAGATAAATATTGTAGAAATGATACCCAGAGCAAAAGGAAGTACTTCTATAACAAGCACTTTAAAATAATAAGTTGAGCTTCCTGGTTGAGTAAATCCTGTATCTTGCAAAAAATATTCAAATGAAATAAGACTTTCAGCTGTTTCTCCTACTGCTGAGTAGATACTATGGAATTTCTAGAGATATACAACCCAATATAAATTAAAAGATGAGGCTGAAGTCATAATATGGAAATAATTGAACCACAAGAGTAATAGTGAAACGATTACAAAGCCAAAAAATACATTTAAAATGTAAAGTAAATTATTAGACTTTGATGGGCAGAGACCACATTCATGATTTCCATTTCTTGTAAACTACAAATCATCTTCAAGAATGCAGGAATGACATAAATTGTCACCATATCCATAATCACAAAGCTAGAATGACTCCATAAAGATGTCCTGAAAAATTAGAACAATAAGGTGCATAATTATCTTATGAAAAGTTAACCCCAATCATTCTAGGTCTATATTTAATATAGGAGAAAACCCCATCCTCAATAATAATAATAATAATAAGATCACATTGAGGTCTCTGGGGACCCCCGATCAAATATATGTTTTGTATATTAAGGGTCAAGCCCTTTCAATGTTATTTGTCAGACTGATTCTATTGCTTGGCAATAAGTTGTCCGGCCACTAGAGGGTTATATTTGTAGTAATCTCTTAGGTGGTCTTCGTGAAGAACCTCCGATCTGTTTGTGAGCTCCAGTACCTTACCCGTAAGTTCGGCCACGATATTGACTATGGTTTGGTGATCATCTTCTACAATAAGATTGAAGATTATCCCTAGTAGGTACTCTAGTGATTGAAGGATAATAGGTCTAGAAACCAGGTCTAGAAACCCCATCAGATTGTAAGAGAATCTGTTCGGTGTATGTTAGCATTTTATAAGCTTGGGGGTCATCGTTAATAATACCTACACCAGGAGGTACCTATCCTCTAGTTTATGGGGTCTGTGTCATAAGTTGAAACCATTTGTCTGGATCTCCTGTATCCATGTCTTAATTTTCTAATACTAGTAGTACTTTTGTTTTGTCCAGACGACTCCAACATAGGAGGTTTTGGTATATGATAGGGATTTTAAGTATGTCTTTGGTCAAGCTAAGGCCAAAGGTCTGCCAATCTTGTTTTTGTGAGAGGTCTAAATCCGCATAAGCGTTTGTGGGGAGAGTCATTTGGAGTATTTTTCCCATGTTGTTTACTTCTATCTCTGACCAATGTTATTCATTGATAATACCTTTTATGTCTTTTGCCTCCATATTTTTTTTTTAAATCTTTAATTATTTACTATTATTTTTCAATTTATTTAATAGTAAGTGCGTCATCAGTTTAAGTTAATACGTCACGAAATAAGTTGATCGGTTATTCAAGTTATGCACTTTAATTTTTGATATTTTTCTTCTAAATGTTGGGTGCGTCATTATGGAGCTCTTCGGTCATCTCGACATCTTGAGTGTTTGGTTTTGTAGAATTTTAAGAGAATTTTTATTCTTCTTAAAAACTCGTGGTAATGAGCTCATCTTTATCTATTGTTTCAAAAACTTAAACTAACCTTATTAATATCATATTTTGTTTTAATGTTTTAGGTATAGTGAAAATTTTTACCACATCGGCTGTATTAAATACCAGTCTTGAGTGCCACTCTTTCATATTTAGTACCTTTTCTAGGTTGGAGTGATTTGTGAAGGCTATAGTAATGGCTGTGGTTATGGTCTAGATTATCGTTAGTTGGACTTGTAAGTTGCTGTTCCTTTCAAATTACTACTTTTTATGGTCTAATTCATGAGTGAAGAAGAGATCGTAGAGTTATTGTCTTGAGGAAATGTTTATCTAGGTTGCCGATAGTTTAGTAAAGAAGGCTGTCTAAAGGTTGACACTATGTCCAATCACTTAGTTAAAGAAGTCTATTTGTTGCAATTAGCTTCCTCTTGAGATGCTTTCTAGTCCTTTATTAAAGGCTTAGTAAACCCCCTATATTAGTTATCTTAAAAATCTTTTAGGGATGGTTCTTATGAAGTTTAAGTTCTCCATAAGGTCAGGGTTCTTCTTGATTGCCTTGTTGAGTAAGTATATCATTAGTATCCTCAGAAAAAGTTACAATCTAATTTAATAATTCCCCACCCTCAATTACGGTTATATTTTCAATGTACACATCCTCAGTCATATTCTGCTAGCACAATTTTGCTATAAAAAAGTTCATAAAATATTAAACCTTACAATTAGAGCATTTAAATCGTATCACACCTTAGCTCTGTTATTAGTAAGATAAAACTAGCCAAAGAATAATTAAAATTACTGATAAAGATAGCTCCTATTGACTCCTTACTCTAACAGTTAGTGAGATTTGATATTAACAATATCAAATTAGATTATTATACCATTAAAGCCCTGGTCTGATTTAATGAATTTCTTTCTTATAAGTAATAATTTCTTTCACAATTTATTTCAGATGAAGTTAAGCTAAATGAAGTTTTTTAAATATCAAAATATTTTTTACTAAAGTCTTAGATTATAGTGTTTTCTATTGTAATTCTTTTACATCTTGTAAATTATATCAAACCACTGATGATGAAAAAAACATTATTAAATATTAGTGTTGTTAATTGTTAAATTTACAGAATCCAATTTTATTATCTTATCGGTTGAGCTGATGTAAGTTAGATTTGTTATGTTGCAGAAAGTTAAATTTATGTTTGAATTTGTGGAATCAAGCACTTCGGCAGTATAATTTTTAAATGTGTGAAGTTAATAGAAATATTCGAGTTTAGATTAGCTTCTTTAATTGATAGTTTGTGCATAGAATCTCTTAATTGATAAGTGCAGTTGGAGAAGGAAATATTCTAAATTTGTATTGAACTTTAGAACACACTGAAGGATGATTCATCCTCCTTTTCGAATGTTAAATTTTCAGATTTACTATCTTGAATAGTCAACATGCCTATGTACGAAAATGAGAAAATTATATGAGTCTTGTGCTCTACAGTTAATTATTAGTAATTAAGATTTGCTTAAAGATATTTGATAATTCAAATCATCCTAAACAGTAACTACCCTTGCATATTTATATATAAATTTTCTGAAGTTAATTTAGTAAATGAGGTGTAATTTTCCAAAACATTTAACCTATTCTATAATCCATGAAATATTTATAATTTGATTGTTTATGAAAGTATAGTTTTCAAATTTAGAGCCAAGTCATATGAGTCAAGTATGTTTAAAACAGGCACCTTTAAAGCTTTGTTATTAGATTATAGAATTTTACACTGTTATTCTGCCTAAATTTTCTACCTATCATTATTGAAGATTCTATCATTAAAGAACTTTCATAGTCAACAAAAACACCCCACCATCTTTTTTAAAGTTATAAGTAAAATTAGAGTTATAGATTTAAACTTCAACTTTTTGATAATTTGCAAACAGTACACAACGTCTTGATTTTGACAAGATTATATTAAAAATTGAATCTCTAATGAATAATCTGGTGTTTGTGTTTAATTTGATAAATGACATAGTTAATGGGAAAGTAACGATTCAATTATTGATTTTAAATTTTGGAGGTAAATTTGTCATTCTTATATCCACAGCTTAAATATGAATTATTCCCAAAAAGTTTTCCGTAAATAAATGCTCTCTATTATCATAGGATTTTTTGTGTGTTGTGGTGCTCTAAATAAGGCATTTCCAGATGTGAAAATGTTATTCTTGAATGTGCTATTGCTTATAATAATTTGTTAGTTGCCAGTGTTTATGAATTAATTTATATTAATGATTGCTTATTCTTCTGTGATAGTGTTGTTCATATGTTCAAATTGATTAAGTAAATCACATAATATTGGTTCAAGTTTGATATGCCAAGATTTTTAAATCCCCCAAAATTGAAAGAAGTTAACCTGACAATTTTTTATTGAGACATTTTTGAAGGTTGAGTTCTCAATTGGATTGCTAATTTTACTAGGTTCATCATATCGAATGATTTGTGAGTCAACCTTCATATCAGTATTATAGATAAATCCATCAAATGTTGTAATTTCCATTTGGAAAATTAAATTCTTTAGATTTGTTGCATAACTTGTTTATGAATTCATTCCTATAGATTGATCTTATTGAATCACTAAAAGCTTTATTATAGAAAGGCTTACTTTAATTAGAGTAAATATTTTTCCCTGAAAAGAACAAGCTGTTAAAACACTTAAGTTTCTGTTCTTGGAATATTTGTACTTTTAATGAAACAATATCCATTTTTACTCTATGATTCTAAGAGAAGAATTATTTAAAAAAGGGTTTAAAACATGACAAATAAAAAAGAGATTAGATAAAGAGAAACATTAATGCTTATTGTTCTTACGACTATTGTTAATTAATTTCATGTTTTCAATTCTCCAGTTTTTGTGTAATTAAATTATTATTACAGCTCTATGCCTCTGTATTGTAGTTTATAAACGACACATTTTAAAGATAAAGAATTCTTGTTTGACTTCCAATAAATTAGACCTAATATGTTTAGAGAAGGCCTTAAGTGACGTTTTTCTAAGTATAATTTGCTATTGTAATATTATAGCTTCCACTATTAAGTATCATAAATTAAATTAAAGGAATAACATTTTCAGCCATTATGTTTTCAAAAATGCAATAATTTCTTCTTTAATCAGATCAGATTTCTAAGTGCAAGCATATGAATACTATAGACCCGAATCACTTATTTGAGCATCTGATTTGATGCATATATTTCTACAAATCATGGTTTAAATAATTTATCTGCTGGGACAGCGGCGCAGACTGATGGGGTGTCGACTACTAACAATTAAAAATTTCCATCTTACATTGAAGACTAAGATCTGAAAGTTTAACTTTAGACTGTTTTATTATAAAGTGACACTATTTAGAAATGAGGAAGCTACACTGTGAGTTTTCTAACTCCTTTTACCATGATGTTATTAATGTAGATATCCCACTGTATGTGTTATTAATTAAACAGTACAATCTTATTGCGAAATTATACCCTATATTCATCCTGTCAGTTATTAATGTTGAATTATCCATTGTAAAGCTTAGAGGACTGATTGATATTAACACTTTTACATAGAGATGGAAGGCCACTTTCTAAAGAAACATTGAACGAAAAAGAGATTAACTCACTTTAAATTCAATATCTCTGTGCTAAATATCCCACAAATATATTTATCTTTTGTTTTCATTTTTTTTCTCATAATCATCTAAATATACTAAATAAGCAAAAAGGAAATATTACTTTAAAAAATGATATTAACGAATGAAACTGAGCATCGTATTATAAAAAATTCTATTCTACTTTATGGAAGTCAGTTCATTCTGATTTAAATTTCCCATACTTAGCATCTTTTCAGTGTTTGAAGTTTCATTTATTGTGTTAAATTTTGTGGATTTCAGAATATCATACATTTCATCAGTTTTAAGATATACATTAATTTCATATCCAAACTAATATAAATCATGTAGTGATATGATCTAATCATTTGCCTATCTAACAGTAAGATTCTTTGAATTTAGGATTTGTAGCTAGTGAAATAGAGTATTTACTTAAGCAATAGTGTTTTGTCTTTTTAGTACTCGACCTCTGTTGAAGAAGATATCCTGAAGATACCTTGAAGACAAAGATATCTTTAAGCGGTTGCTACTGCAACAACTTGGAACACTGCGCTAGAAAAGAATTGAATTCGAGAAATAAATAATATTAAATATAAACTCACTCCAAACTAATTAATCACAGTTGTAGTTAGTAATAAATAATCACACAATGTTTATTTAAATATAAGGAAGTTAAGTAATTAGGAATATAATTTGATCTCAAAGCTATTCTAATTAGTGGCAGTTACTTATTTAAATGATTAGTATTGTATTTTTATTTTAAAATTCCCCATTTTGAATGTATTTTATTAATATTTATATATATTTAATTAATATAAAGAAATAGGTAATTAAGTATCGAACATAAATTCCCAAAAATTAAATATTATTATTATTCATTAATTAACTAATCATAACTATAATTTACTAGATATTAAAGAAAATGGGATTCTACTTTTTATGCAATGAGTAGGACAGCAAAATTAATCAAACCTCAATATGCCAAATTTTTAGGCAAGTAAATATTTCCTATCAAGAATAATTCAAACATTTGAATTTATTTTACTCAATTAAAATAGCATAGTAGCAAATACATATTTATCATATATTACAGAGCCTCAATGTAAAACTGGAAAAATTTCTGAATGTTATAGAATGCATTTTCTTACCCTAAAACATCTTCATTTGCTAGACTTTCGCAAAAAAAACATATGATTTTTAGAATTAAATAAATATTAAATAATTTGTAAATGCATAAAAACTAAGAAATTAGATGTCTTAGTATCCATAATTAGCAGATATTTATTTATAATTTCTCATTTTTAAGATGAAATTTAGTTACAGCTGATATAATACATGCCAGTTATTTATATTGAAAACTTCTATTTCTCCTAATTCTTTTGTATTTTATCAGTAATAAAAAATATACTTTTACTAATTTTAAAGGATATATAAAGCTTATATTTTTCTTATGACTTAGATTAATTATTAATTATGTATAATATGAATAATTTGTTCTATAAAAATAGGAAAACATTTTCTCAATCTATTTAGAATTAACATTATATGCCAAGTTTGATTTTGGGTAAAAATGAATCATTAAACCTCCTTATATAATTAAAATATAGTAATAACAATTTCAAACATTACTGTCATCAAATCACGTCAATTTGAAGGTTAAATTATATAATTATAAATAATTTAAAATATTTAATAATTTACCTATTATAAAAGTAGTTAATGCATTACCTGCATAATAAATAGTTAGAAAAAAAAAACATAATTTAATATTAAAATTAGAATATATAAATCAAAGAATACAAATTTATTACCTAACTAATCTAAAATATTATTAGATTTGAGGGGATGAGACAATAGTTTAGCAAAACGCTTTTAAACTTATTGTAAATCTCTTAATAAATTCAACATAAATAAACTTCACAAAAGCAATGAGATTAAAAGGAACAATACTAGATGCTGGTTGGTAGTTAAATAGCTTAATCAGAGTAGGAATAAATTTAAGCCTTATTAAAATTTTGTGTTATCACTACAATGGTAATTTTAAAGAGGAAGTTGAAAATTACGATAATGATAAACCAATTAAATATAACAAAATCAAATTGTTGGTAATTTTTTGGGGGAGTTTTTGAAAGAGTTGTTCAGAAATATCTTTCAAAAGCAAATATAATTAAATTGTCAGAAGAAAAAGAATTGGCTGAAACATTATCTATCTATAGAGAACGCATCAGGAAGTCAGAATCAAAGTATAACAGGAATTAAGCTTAATAATCATATGTTTTTTAAATAAAATAAAGTGAATTACAACATTAACTTGCAATAAATCAAATATGAATAATACAATAGATAAATCTAAAAATGTTGCCTATCATCTCTGCAGTGTCCTTCATATTTTGTTCTATCTTTATTAGTGAAATCTCTATCATCGTGGACCTTAAACACAATTGAACTTCTGATGAATACCTCTACTGGTCTTACCAGATGCAATCCCTATAAAAAAAAGGTTTAATATATTTATTGTAACTTACATTATTAATGAACGACACAGAGGTTTCTGATCAGACAATTTTTAAAATGTTTATTTTTTATATTTAATTGTTTAGACAATTCAGTATTTAAAAAATATAGAAAATATTTTGAGGAAAAATAATCATTCTTTTATTGGCTTTAGTTAATGTACAGAAGTATAATTTATTGTAGATATTATAACAAAAAGTAGTTTTAGATAGTAAGAAGAAATTTTAAATATCTAAGATTAGACAAATAAAAAGTGGATGAAATAATTTTTTATGACCTATTATATTCACTAATATATGTCTCAGCTCAAATTTAATTAAAATTTATAAAAATACATAATTTAAAGCATAAGTACTTAATAAATATTAAGACGAACCAACAATAAACTATGATAAATACAATTATCTAAATTTAAATAATTAAATTTCTTAATTAAAATAATAAACTTCAAAAAAACTATAATTTGATCTTAATAACCAAGAAAAATATTTTAGGATTCTATAATTTTAAATAAAAACAGCACTCATTCAGACTTTATAATATTTTGATGACGATATATCATTAACATTCTGTTAAAATAAGTTTTATTCAAGTAAGAAATGAGACATTAATTCTATATTGGCATTTTAAGATGATTATATCGACACATTTTGATTTAAGATTCAATTAATATTCCATCAAAACTTACGTTTATTCAGCATAAATTTAATATTCTATGTTGGTGTTATTGATAAAGTCAGGGATAGATTGCTTTTCACTATAGTAAGCAAAAGTACTAGCAGAAAATAATAAAAAATTTTAAAAGCATACTTTTAATATAGATTTAAATTTATTTGTAATTATTCATAGTTCACCATTCTTAAATAATATATAGTAAGACTATTCATTACTCATTAACTCGCATAAAGATTATTGATAATTTTTAATAGATTTATAGGATCCAATAAAACAAATTAATAAGCCAAAGAGAGATATTCCATCCTTATAATAATAAACTATTCATTTTTGGTATGAACAGCATTCTCAAATACATTAAGACATTTTTAGCCTAAAAAATAAGTTTAGACTTTTTAGTTATACTTACCAGGAGTACATTATTAGGGTTTGGCAAGATATTAATTTTGTTTTAATATGAATTTTAATGAAAATTATAACTATTTATAATTTTAAAGATATCAGGAACTTTGATAGCTTAATTCAGAAAATATATATATATTAAATCCTGTAAACAAGAATTTTTCTTACTCTAGAAAAATTTAGAACTTTTGATAGCAAAATTTATATTAAAGGATTTTATATGCTTCATTAAAAACGTTATTATATTGAATGAATTATTTATAAGAATTATATTAAATTTATAATATCAAAACATTATTTCATTTCTCTCATCTGGCCATCGTCATTATCATTTTATCTTTATTTAATTAAAATGTAGAAATATCATTAATTCACCAACCTATTGAAAAATTACAAATGACGATGAAAATATAAACCATTTATAATAAAATTTTTCAATGACTAAAAAGTCATCTCATAAAAGTCCTTTTTTTACCAAAACTTATGAATTTATCATATGAATATTAAGATTTATCTATTGTTATTCTAGTTGAAAAAGATTAATGGTTTTGGTTATTTTAATAAAAAATAGAATCCTTTACTATCCATACCCATCTCCTATATTGAAAAGAAAGCTCTTATAAACTTTTATTTAAGCTTATGGCTTCATACTGAAATTCAGTTTTTATCCCAATAGACTAGATAAAGGAATCTTCGACTTATAAACATTTTCTCTAAAAGGAAACTTTTCAGTGAAATAAGTAATTAATAATAGAAATGGAGTTAATGTCTATAACCTTAGATAACTATCAAACATGTTCAGTTCTAATAATGACTTTAAATAGTCCCTAAAATTCAATAGTAAGTTAAAGTGAATCATAATTAAGTAGGAGGGTACTTTTGCCTGATGATGATCATATCACAATGCGGTTTTTGAGAGATATTTTAAAGGGTTATAAATTATTGTTAAAGGCAGTTGATGTCTTGCCCTTCAATGTTCCACATTTTCAGGAGCTCTATGTTGGAAACGTTTTCCATCATTTTCTTCAGGATGATAACTTTATCTCGTTCATGAATTACTATGAAGATTACACAATATTCCAAGATTAAAGTATTTTCATAAGGTTTTAGGCACCCTGTATCCCTATTATTTAAGAAAAATCATAGAAAACGAAAAAAAGGCAGAGGAATATATCTGATGCTCTTGAAGAAAAATTAAATAAGATAAACATAAGAGAGGATATATTCTAAAAGATTCAACAAGAGCCATTTTTCTCCAGTAATAATGGCTATATAATATACAATTTCTAAACAATTAAAAAGAAAAGCACTGCAATATCTCAAGTAAAATATAAAGCCAAAGAAGCACCGATAAAAAAGATAGAATTATGAGTTTAGTTAGAATTTCTCTGAGAAAAAGGCCTTAAATGACCTTGATGAGCCTCGTAAATGAAGACTCATAGATGATTCAGCCATCATCCGGAAAAAGATAAGCTTTCGATATAGCAATAGAATGATTTTATTTAAATATATGCAAAAATACAAGTCAATAAAAATTCTCTGAAGCAATATTACTTCTCAATAAACTTAAATGCCGGTTAATCACATCTCTTATTGTTTATTATTTTACATATTGATCTTTTATCAGGTTGAGGTGCTCTTCAAGCATTAAGATTAAAGTTTGGCGTATAATCTCTTGCTTGTAATAATGCTTCATTTAAGAGAACACCCCCAATAAAGTGGAATTGAAATAAAAATAGAGACATAAAACTGTATAGACAATCCATATTCTGCAATTTTATCATCACTTGTTTGTTATGATGGATGGGATCTTTAAATTATTCCAAAAAATTATAATTTTTCAATATTCGTTCCATATGATAAGTAATCCATCATCGAGATAATATCCTCTATTTCACAGACTTTTCTTGACGAAGTATCATTCGATACCTCCTCCGTGCTAATAAAGAAGATAGCAACCATGGTTTCAAGTTTCGTCCCCTCTAAGTTATTTACAAAGTTATGGCCCTTAGAAAACTAAGTTTTTGTTTCCACTTGAAAGGCTATGGCCACATATTTTTAATCAATTTTCATTCTTGTCAAGCATATTAGCAAACACTCTCCCTCTATAAATTTATTTGAATGAGACAAGGAATAGCTTGTCTTCATCACTTTGTATCTTATATTATTCATCTTGGAAAGTACCAAATTTGCAATGATGTTATTTTCTGTTCTAAAAATTATCGATGGACAATAAAAACTTCTAATGTAGAGAGTATTCTCCATAGAGAGAGAGTATCTTGGTTGAAAGTAAGAACCTTCATTACTTTAATATTATAAGGATTCTTGAACGATGAATTGAACTCACTCTTTTTATTTTCAATTCAAAATGGTCCAAACATGACTTCTTGACTTAAAAATAGACTAAGATGTCTAAAACCTATAATATTCCTTTTAAAGTAAAAAATACTGGGTGATGGTCAGTAGGTGCTAAAGACCAGTACTGTAGATAGGTTTAATAATCATTTATAGAGAGTTTTGGTCGAAGTTACATTTCTCAGAGTGTTGAAACAAAAAACAAAGGGTTTTTATAATATTAAATTAATTAATTAAGATAAATTTTAATATATCATAATTAAATTAATAGCCTCGAAAATGATACAAAATAATTTTCCCGCGCACACAAGATTTATATTTTTAATTAAAACCCCAAAAAAAAAGTATTCATGTTACGATATCTTTTTAATCGTAAAAATATAACAGTATCTATAATATTTAGTTTACTAATTAGTAAAAAGTACTCATTCAAGTATAATTTAAAAGTGTATTAACTTATTCAAGTTAAATGCTGTTCTATTATTAAGAATCATTTTGCTTTCAGACTTTCACTTTATGAAATAATTCTTAGAAATTTAAAAAAAAATTTTATGAATCATAAGTAGCTTTGAATATTACAATGTATTAATGAGCTACATAAGTTAAACTTTTGCCCATATAGGTTTTAAGCTAAAAAAATATTAAAGTTCTCACAAGTATAGTGATAAAAAGGAATCTTACTGAGAGCTCTTTTTATCGAAAGATCAAGGTTAAAAAGCATTACGAGATTTCGGGATTTCGGACTGGTAACCCAAAATGAAGACTTTGAAATTTTTAATAAAAAATATGTGCTATGAATATTATTATAACAAAGTATGATATGGCTCGCAATTATTACTACTCTTCGAGGTGAGAATGAGTCAAAGTGAAAAATTAAGTATTCTTTATACTAACAAGAAAGTAGAGATGAATGAAACAAATATCGAAAGAATAATAATCAATCCAAACATATTAGCATATATATCAATTAAGAAGGAAAAAATAATTGATGAGATAAATAATTTATATTTCTAAACCATGCTATCCAAGAGTTCTTTTTGTAGTGATTAAATCATGTATATTCTATATTTCCTATCATAACTATTAATAGCTGCAAGTTCAATCAAATTCTCCACAAATCAAAGCAATAATAAATCCATTAAGGAGCTTTGATGTTTTGAATGTTCGAAATTTTGTTTCTATAAATTATTTCATATAAATATTATTTTTATTAAATATTATTTGTAATAGTAATTAAAGAATCATTTGTAATTACAAATGATTAATGGAATATCTATTCAATATAATTTACATAAATTATTAATATCATATTGCTCAATTATTAAATTAATATTATTTATTTGATATTTTGTATTTCATTTCATTCTAGGCCATCATTGAACCAAGAATGGTTTAATCAGGACCAAAAAGAAAAATAGGAAAACTTCACAACTTCTCCTTTATTATTTGATACAATAAGAGGTGTACTTAGAAATATACTGATAAAAACAAAACTAATACTTTCTGAAGAATTGAAGTTCAATCACAGACTGCAACTAGACTCTGTTTAATTAACTTCAATTATAATTCTAAAAATAATATAATGACTTAATAGTATATTAAATACTATTAAACTGATAGTTTATATTTAAGTGATAATTTTTAAATAATAAACACACATTTTTATTATAAAAATCGCATATTATGAAATAATTAGGTTACTATAAATGTAAATTAATGTTAGTGATTAATGAGCATATGTAAATTAATAAAAATAAAAACCAATTTTATTTCAATATTTAATATTGTGTTTGTTACGCTATAAAAGACAGAGTATCAAAGGGTTTATGAAAGCAAAATATGATACTTTAGATAGAAATGGGTTATTAAAATTAATAGAATTTAAATTAAACTGAAAATAACCTAAACAAATATTTATTCGATTAAGACTGTAACTTTTATAATTCTCAGGTTTAAAATTAAATTAAAAAAGTTTAGAAATTAAAAAATATATATAAATTATTTTAAGTTATTATTATAAACAGATAAACACAATATTGATAATAAAAAATATGAATAAAATGGAAGAGACTTTGATAACTTGCAACTTAATATATGTATTAAAATAAGGAAAAAGAAAAAAATGAATTGTTGGATAAGTAAAAAGAAGGAATAAATACTTAATTTGTCAAATTATATTGAAGAAGTTAATTTTGTTGCGGTTTTTAAATTATTTAAATAATTTAAAAATAGATTTTTTGTATATTAGATCTACTTGATTAAATTTAATATTAACAAACTAAAAAAAAGAAAAATATTTAGATTATTATTATACAAGAATTTGGAAAATTTAAATCTATTTATTATGCATTTAAAGAATGAGAAAGAGTTAAAGTGTTTAGGGCTGGTCTCTGGGTTATTAAAAATTTCTAAATAGTAGATTTATCTTTTGTAAAGTAGAGTCGAATGGTTCATACCTCTAAATGGTTTAACAACATTAACATTCTAAGGATCTATGTAAAATTTGTGATAATATTGAAATATTAGAATATTTTACTTCGCAGTCAATAAAAAAGTCTTTACGGACATAAATCCAATAAAGGTTCAATTATATTTTATTGGTTAATATATGATTATTTAAGTTTTTTATTATATAATTTACTCCTATTTCTAATATAATTAATATCAATTTAGTTAATTAAAGCCAATTACTAATTCTGGAAATGTCTTGCTTAAAACTACATGTTTTTTATCTGATTCTATTTATTTTATCTATATATATTTTATAATAATTTCTGCTGTATTTTTAATAATCCTAATAATATATAAATGCTTATATAATTCTAGATAATATACCTGAATGTTTAATTTTTTGAACAATTTATATAATATTTATTATTATTAATATTATAAATAAAATTAGGTAAATTGATATTAATTGTAAATGAAAAAATGTAACAATATTTTAATTGTCATGTTTTTAATATTTTCTAATTTAAAAATGATTAATTTTTATTATTATTATTTTACTAGGTTAAATTCATAAATAACTGGCTCATATTTCTAGCCTGATGATCATCCACTACATAAATTGTAAAATAAGCATAGATTTGTGAAATGCAAGATATTGCGAAGATAATTGAGAGTAGTAAACATTCTTTATAATCATTATTCCCGTTTATAGATCCTAAATAACTATTGTGTTAAGATGATGATCAAATCTTTATTTTGAGGAAGAATTCAATAAAATTTATATAGAGTTTCATATCTACGTCTTAAGTTTTTATTTTTTTAATTAGACTAATAACTTTGAACTTATAGCAAACTATTTCAGTCTGTATTTGGAGAAGTCTAATTAATTTGCTTTTTAGCATAAAAAAAATGTGTTACAACTTCACTTACCATCCTAAAATCCTAAATTCTGTAAAAATATTAAAGAATTTATTAATATGATATAGTTCAATGAGATTGCTACTAATGGATCCTTTAGATGTGAAACTAACTTTGACTTTTAAAAGTTGACCCCGACTATGCCTGATCTATGTTCTTTTCTTGTGCTAAAGTTGCATTATCACTAATGACTCTCTTTAAATATCAGAAACCTTCTTTGATTTCTTCGTTAGAATTCTTTTTTAAATAAAAACTTTCAAAAATTAATATTAAGTCAATGATTTAAACATACTTAACTATCAAGACTCAATGGCAAGCAACAAGGTGTATCAATCATTAAGATCTTATTCTAAAATGACCAAAAGATTTCCTTGAACGAGAACATGCATCCTTGCACTGATATTGTTCCTGCGAAGGTGTTTTTAATTAATTTGCCAACTGCAAGAATTGAACTATAGCAAATTGCGATCAAGGTTGATAAGCCCCTAATGTAAACGCTTAAATGGTTTCGTTGATGGATTAATGGAACTTTGGTTGAATCATCTTTGGTATTCAAATCACTTCTATAAAAATCAAAAACTTAAAATAAACTTCTGCATGATAAAAAAGATAGTTCACGATATGAGAAAAAACAAGGAAGAAGATCAATAATAACTATGATTAGCACATGCTGTCAAAAAGACACAATAAATATAATTACACTATCACTTAAATATGACAAAATATTACTGGCATTGGCAAAGACTATATTCTGTAACAAAAAAGCAATAATAATAATAATAATAATAATATTTACAATTAAAACTCAACTGGAAATACAAGCAAAAAAAACCAATGAATAAAATAATATGATGGCTACTTATAAATCACCAGTGATGTTTTCTTTAAAATGATAAAATTAATAAATTAAGCTTATCGTACATTGCAATAGACTGTAAGAAACGGAAAACAATTGATCCTTGGATTTATTTTATTTGCCTTTTATTAATCAAGAATATATAAATAAAAATATGTTTGATAAAAGTAACTCAATAAGAAGTTATATTAACTTAAATTAGTAAATATTAAAAACATTTCAGTTAAATTATAAGAATTTTTCTTATTTTTCAATTAATCTAAATTTACCTATTTTTATTTTTTTATTAATACTAAAAAATGAATAACATAAGAAATTGTTATAGCTTAATAATACAATTATTAGATATAATTTTAATAAAAGCACTTATTCTAAAACAAGTTTTATTGTCATTGAATTCATCATCTTACTTCTAGTAAAGTACCTAAATTAACAATTCCTTCTTTAGAGGTTTTCATTATTTTCCTACTATTTTTTTTACAAGACATGTATAATAACGATAAATAAACTTATTAGATATGTTTTCTGCAACTTACATATTTATTGAGTGAAAAGCTTTCCATTAATGACTAATATAAATCATTTTTGAAATTATTTATTGATTTATTATTTTAATTTCACTTGAAAAAATTCTTAATGTTTATATAATGCTTAAATGATAAAGAATTTGATGGATTTAAATTATATTTTAATATCACTATAGCATTTGGATAATTTTTGGCAGAACTGGTTTAATGCATAATTTTTGTAAATTGTCAGGATTACTTTTAAATAAAATTCCCTTTTTATTATTTGTTTTCCAATTTTAAAACAAAACTTGTTTAGTTCAATTATTTCTATACTTTAACTATTTCAAATATCTGTTATAATAAAATTTGACATAAATTCAATTAAATTGGAAATCGATATTAATTCATTAAATATTGAATAATTTTTTATTTAAAAATCTAATTTAAATTGCTAAAACCAATTTATTATTCGCTTTTGCCAAAATAATTTATATGTTATTATTAATTTTAATTGTGCAAAGACAATCAATGAAATAAGTTCAGTAAGGAGTGAACAGGTTGATATAAATTCAATAAATCCAAGAATAATAATGAATTTCAAATTTTGCTATATACATGTATTAATTTATAAATTATTGTGAATCTTTACTCATTTACCTTATAAAAAAATTAATATCATTAATTTCATTAGTTTTAATATATTGCTATATGATAAAGTAATCAAATAAAGTGAAGTCAATGCTACGCTGCAATAAATTTTTTAACCCATATCAGTTCAAAATTAGGCTTTGCAAGGTTTGTAACTTTAAATGATTGAAAAATTTACATAAAGTAATATTTAAATTTAGTTAAATGAGTACGAATTTTGAATAAATTATCGTAGATTTGAATAGAAAAAAGAGGTTTAGCAAGCTTATCATTTTGTTAGATATCATAAAGTTTTTACTTTAAATATCAAGAGTGTTAGGGCTGTCAATGGACCGGGAGAGTATTAAGGTAATCATAATATTCAGATAATATTTTAAGAAATATTCTAATCCACTTAATATAGACTCTTGATCAAGAGCGTCAAATTAGAGAGTGAAAGTTAAAAAGTTTAGTTTATTTAAAAGATTAAAAGTTCTTAAACGGAAAAACATGGAAGTTTTTTTTAATTTATAGAAAAAATTACCATTTAAAAATATAATATTACAATAATTGAAATTATAATATCAAAGTTGAAAATGAAGGACCAAAATATTTTGAAAGGCAAAAATCAATTCTTATATTACAAAAAACTACTGCTATACCACTTGACGCATGACCTACCTATCGATACATTAAAGTTTATTAAAAGCTCAGCAAAAAAAGCAGATAATTAATTTCCTTAAAAGTGTGCTAAGGAAGGGAGAGTGAATGTATATAAATAAGTTTTGTAGTTAAGTTAATGATAACAAATAAGTCAAATTCAAAATTCTTTAGAGGGAGCTGCCTTCTCTTTCTTTTCTTCCACCTAAGGCTTGCTTGGGCCATGTTTCTTCTCTTGCTGCCAGCTCCAGCATCTATGTTCATTGACTCTGGAGGCTAAATATATGGATAAAGTCTCTTGCTAATTTCATACTTTGACTGCGACTTTCGCTCTTTTTGTGAAACTTGCTTCATCAAGATGATGCGAGTGCCAGATTTTTCTAAAGAGTTAAGCTACAAATCTTACTTAAAATATAAGGGTTCTTCTGCAGTTCTGATAGCCAGCTCTCACTTATTGTGATCCCTTGTTTGTCCTTATCTTCTGAAGAAGAAATGCTAAACCTTTTCTTATTAGATTCTTGAATAAATTCTTCCAAGTAATCCACCCTTGATTGATTGGAAGTATGCCAAAGAAATAGTTTCTGTAAAGTAGTTAATTTGACACTTGATTCATAGTACCTTCCATCGATCGTTGGCAGGAACATACCATCTAAATAATCAAGATTAGTTAATATAAGTTCATTACCTTACCTTGCTGCACCAAGTATCGATGCTAATCATCCTTGATTCTAAATCTTTGAATCAAATCTTGTGCTTGCACTTTTTTCATTGCATCATTTCATTGATTTCATCTTGTTAACAGATCTAAGAAATGATATTAAATTTTAAGTTTATTGATTTCAATTATATACCTCTGTAAGACTTACTATTAAATATGGACATTATTTAGGAGGTCAACATCTAAGAAGAATATGGAGAAGGTTTTGAGAGCTGGTTTCAAACTTTAGATAACTGATATAAATTTCTATTGTTATAGTTCCATATTTTTAGATTTAAAATGTACGTACTTGATTTGGAGCACTTTTAAAATGCTAGTACTTAATTAAGAGCTTTAATTCTTGTTAGTACTTAATAAGGAGCACCCTAAATTTAATCATAAAATAACAAAATACCTCGTAAAGCAGTTCGTACTTAATTAGGTGCACCTCCTAGATAGTTAGGTGCAATAATCAACTAGTAAAAATGGTTACTTTTCAACTATATTTAAAGCTGCATCCTCTATTTTCTATCATTTTTTTTCTCAAATACTTTAAATTAATTCCTTGAAAAATTTAGCTTGCAAATCTCTCTTATGATAATAGAGGCAGTTTTATAATTTTAAATTCCAATTTAAAAATATAAGAGCGCTAACATTTTAAGAAAAGCACAGAACTTTTCATCAACTAGCTGAGACTAACTTTTTGAAGCTATAAAAATTTTGTTAGCTGCTAGATGAATATTCATAAGGTACTACCAGAGTTATCACTTGAGGTCTCTGTTATTAAAATAGAAATTAAGAATAGAAAATGAATGGCAAAAAAGTGTGTGGGAGACATATTAATGAGATTCTTATACAAACTGAATAAGTTGAAGTCTATATTTTTTAGCTATGTGAGTAATTTCGCTCATAAATCAAGCTGGTACAGATATAAGAAGGCAGGATAGAGATGGCAAGTCTATGTATACTTAAAACTTGATAAAATAGATGGAAAGTATTATTCCTTCGAGTGATATAAGCAATACTCTCATACAAGCGAATTGAGGAAGCAAATCTAAATGCTTACAAGGAAGATATAGAAGTAGAAAACATGAAGCTGAGCTGAAACTTCTCTACAAAAGAAAGTGATGGAGTATTCTAAGGTCGTAGTGCCTGAAAAAGCTAAAGAGTTAGAGTACATTTGCAAGGCAAGCAACCAACTGACCTTTGAATAACAAAAATTATAATCAAGATTTACGACAAGAAAAAACAGTAGTTGCTTAAATTGACCTAGATACTTCTCTTTAAAGCAACATTATATTAAATTACTCCTTTGATAAGATATATATCAATGACCATCAATACGCATACAGGATGTATCCCTTCAACTATCTCTTAAATGACTTTTAAATATTAAATAGAGCTTGTCAATGAGTTTAAAGCTCATACTAAAGCAAGGGATATACAGA
The DNA here is from genome assembly GCA_000711775.1 of Oxytricha trifallax. Lineage (NCBI taxonomy): Eukaryota > Ciliophora > Spirotrichea > Sporadotrichida > Oxytrichidae > Oxytricha > Oxytricha trifallax. The sequence continues at coordinate 7,906 of ARYC01000231.1, read as the reverse complement.
GCAGATTTATTATTAAACTTGGGCAATTCTCCTTGCTTATAATCATGTAGCTTTTCGCCTACCTTTATACTAAATGATATTAAGAGACTATATTCAAGACTAAAGGTGTCCAAAGTAACTACCTCTTATTTTAACAAATGTCTGCAAAGGAATTGAGGAACTACATGCTTTGAAATACGTGCAAAGAGATTTAAAGCCTGAAAACATTATGCTTGACTTTTCATCACTCAAGTGGTAATATCGACTTCAATAGGTCTTAGAGAGTTGAGGCTTCAGGACAGGCTAACGTTAGTGGCATTCCTGGATATTTTCCAGAGAGAGAAGACTGGAGGGATGGAGATATTTTATGGGATATCTGGTCTCTAGCAGCAATAATAATAATAGAAGTGCGATATGCAAGAAATGACAACTACAGTTGTAGAAGAGAAAAAGATTCAAAGCAAAGAATCAAGCATTATCATGAGCAAAACAAGATAAAAGGTAAAATTAGAAATATGGCTGAGCAAATTATCCTGAAGACTAACAAAAGAACAGAACATATAATTGACTAGATAATTATTTGGTTAGTAGAAATTAAGTTTAGAAAGTTGCATCATGATTCCAAGGTACTGTTTAATTGAATATTTAACTTAAAACACCTAAAATACAATCTAATTTACATTAAATTTAAACTCTAATATCCTACATAAACTCTATTAAAACCCTTATAGAGTATGCACTAATAATATACTTTTATCAATCAAATACTCAATCATACTACTGAATAGGGATTGAACAATAAAATTATTTAAAAGGAATAATTCCAGTCATTTAGACCGTCCTGAGTACAAATCTTGACGTGGATCTTAATAGAAAGGTTAAATTTATGAATGAAAGCTTTTTGTTGATTTCATAATGTTGTTTATTTTTTATAACAAGAGTGTAGGGTTGTCAAGGCATCAGAAGAGTGTAAGGAAATTGTAAGATTTAAATAAAGTCTAGGAAATATACTAATCCACTTAATATAGACTCTTGATCAGGAGAGTTAATTCAAAGCGAAAGTTAAGTTCTTAAAAGATTAAAAGTTTTAAAATGGAAAATCATGAAAGTTTTCAAAAATATTAGAAAAAATAACCATATAAAAAATATAATAGTACCATAATTGAAAATGAAGAATCAAAGTTTAAAATGTAAGATCAAAATACTTTGAAAGGCAAAAATCAACTTTGATAGGCTAAAAACGATTCTGGTATCCATTTAAAATTTGGCATTTCAAACATTAAAATGGAATTAGAGAATCATATTATTAATAAAAGAAACGTCATAGCTAAATCCTTAAAATAAGAATGAATTCTTTGTTAAGTAATTAGAATATAGTTAAAAAAAATTATCATCTGAGAATTTTCTTTTAAACTATGAATTTATTAACTTCAATCATTCAAATCTGGTGAATCTTTGAGAGATGAAAATTCTCATTTTGAAAATGAACTCTTCGTACACTAATTGACCTTAGTATTGGGGAGTGAAGATATTTTTTATTTTAAATATTTTGAAGATATTTTTTTCTCATTGACCAGACTCTCCTTAAAACTGGTAAAATAATATATAAAAAATTACTTTGACTTTAAAAAGATATTTAACAAGGTTTATTTAGTAACATCAATGATGTGATTTGCCTTATTCATAAGGATTGATGTAATTCTTATAATGTAAAATTTTTTAAGAAATAGAGAATTTTTTAATTAATCCAGATTGATATTTTAATGATGATTTTAAAAGTCTTAAATAATTTGAAATAAGGGAAAATTTAGAGATTTTAGAGAAGTGTGATATTTAAATTATATAAAATGCTTATTATGAATAGGCCCATAACATTAGTACGATTCCGCAGAGGTCTGCAAAAACACAAATCCGCAGAGTCCCGCAAAGGTCATTGAGAAATAATTAGCTAAAATAGCATAATTATAGGTGAATTAATTAATTTAATCAAGTTTGCACATGTTTGACTTTAATATTAAAATAAATATATTTATTTAGGTACTCTACCGCAGATTTTTATATATAAACCTGTTTTGCGGTAGAGTACCTTAATTATATTAATTAAATTAAATAAATAAAATCAAATATTGCATTACTTTTTACAGAAAATGCATAACAAAATATATAATTATATTAATAAACCAAATATAGTAACTTGTTGCTACTCTGGGTAACAATATTTTAAGAAGTTCAACTTTTAATATATTATTTTTTATTTTTTATTTATTCTTATATATTACATTTCAATTTAATGCATTTTCTGTAAAAAGTAATGCAATATTTGATTTTATTTATTTAATTTAATTAATATAATTAAGGTACTCTACCGCAAAACAGGTTTATATATAAAAATCTGCGGTAGAGTACCTAAATAAATATATTTATTTTAATATTAAAGTCAAACATGTGCAAACTTGATTAAATTAATTAATTCACCTATAATTATGCTATTTTAGCTAATTATTTCTCAATGACCTTTGCGGGACTCTGCGGATTTGTGTTTTTGCAGACCTCTGCGGAATCGTACTAATGTTATGGGCCTATTCATAATAAGCATTTTATATAATTTAAATATCACACTTCTCTAAAATCTCTAAATTTTCCCTTATTTCAAATTATTTAAGACTTTTAAAATCATCATTAAAATATCAATCTGGATTAATTAAAAAATTCTCTATTTCTTAAAAAATTTTACATTATTATTACTAACACACATTTGTTTAGGAATTTTGATTTCAAGCTCGAACTGTAGTATTGCCAAAATAGTGGCAGTTAGGCTTTTGCTTTTCTCATTTTTAAAAATTTTTGGGGTTTAGGTTTACAGTAGATGTAGTTGAAGATGTGGTTGAAGATGTGGTTGAAGAAGTAGGATTTTAATGACAAAAATATAATTTAAATTAAAAATAAGACTTTTAAGAAATATTAGAAAGACTGATGTTTAAATTCATATTTATTAGGTTAACTTACTCCATATTTAGGTTGTAATTAATCAATTTCTAATTAAAAATTAATATTCAAATCTAATATTGGAATAATTCAGACTGGAATATTATGTTTTATACTTTTATTTATCTTTTATATTTGACTCTTAGAATTAGTATCATTCTCTTATATTTTTAATTACTTTATTATTCATATAAAAATTGTTTGTTTAAATAAAAATTGCAAAATTCTGCCTTTCCTCCCTTAAAATTAAAAATCTTCTTATAGTATTGAATCTAGTTTATTCACTGCACATTGAACAATTAGATTATTCAAACAGAATAATTCCAGTAATTTATTATCTCCTGATAAATAATGATAGATCAAAACAGCTACTCTGACGAAACCTTTTTATTTAATTAATATAAGTGAATTCTACTACGAGTCTGTAATGTTTAATTGCTTTAATTGGTAAAATATTTACTTGTCTTTACTGATGTGTATTTAATGGCTATCGTTGAAGGATCATTTGGTGCCGACATTTCAAGGATGTACGTTACTCACATATAACATGTCCCTATTAAATGTGATTCTACTTGTAAAAATTACATATATCTTTACATATTGAGGAATGGTAAATTAAACTATGCACATTAATTTAAAAATATGTCGTGATTGTTTAAATTTTATTAATATACTCATGATACTAAATATTTGATAAAAGTAAATGTTCTCCCTATAAAGCTTAATTAGTCTAGGGACACAAGACCGTTCATCTAGCTTTTTAATAGATTTTTTACTATTGAAGAAATAATCAGAATAAATGTTTGGTATTGATAGGAATATGCTATAAAAATCTGATAAAAATTCTTAAAGTCTTATTCAATACCAATTTAAAAGTATCAAATCTATAAATTCATTTGATGAAAAATTAATGCGAAATTTAATTAATTATGCCATTAAAATAAAGTAGTCCGTTTAGTAGAATAGCAAAATTTTTTGTAGCAACATTTCAAGTTCCATAAAAATCGCAAATGTGAGAAGTCCTCAGACTAATTTACCATGAATAGAACTTATAAGAGACTCTAATTTGGCAAAGATAAATTATACGATTGACTTTTAAATAAAAACGCGAAAATAATTGCTCAATAAGAGGTTTAATATATATTGCTAAAGGCTCATCTAGGCAACTTTTCGAGAATGGTGCAATGATTTTTTATTAGGGTTAGAGATACTTTACTACAACTATATTGAGGGCAGGTAACATAATTTGCATGATCACATAGGCTATCTGAAAAATATGGGCTATAGAATTTGATAAATTATACTAATAAATTTTTATTTTCTTCAATTTGATTTATATTAAAAAAATAGCATTGGTTAAAATTTTTCAGAGAATAATATTTCTAATAAAGTATTATCATTAACAATAATTAATATTTAAATATTAATTAATTGATTAAAGTTCCCTAAATTAACAGCAAGTATAATATAGAAGATATTTTGTGTTAGTATATTATTTGTTAATATTATTAAAATACATTTGAAATGGAAATTTTAGATAAAATAAATAAATCAATTCAAATAAATAATTATAACTGCCTGTAATTAGGAGTGTTCGTAACACAAATTAGATTTAAAATAATTATGATCAAATTAATTAAATAAATAATTATATATAATTAAACTGTACAGATTGTGCAAAGTGTGCGAAAATATAATAATACAAAGTATAGCGCAGTATGTGTGCAAATATATACGAATAATATTAATTAAATATATAAATATATAAAATGGTCTTCTCTGCGGTAGCAGTAAGAGCTATTGTGTATGTAGCAGTACTACCTAATGAGTCGGTAGCTTCAAGTTCTATATCGTAAATAATAGTATCGTCGAGCGCAATTTTTTCACCGTTTCTACGTAATCCTTAAATTTAATAGTGAAGTCGTCTTTTGACGCAGCTGGACCAGTGATGTATAACCATTATTCATTTACGGTGTTTAAAGCAATATCTTCTAGAGTTGGTTCATCTATTTCAACTGAAATTTTCTTGGTACTATTTTGATTGTGAGTGTAACTGTATCTTCATCATCAGCTGCAGTAAGAGTCCATGAGCATGTATCATCTTTACGAATTGATCTGGTTTTGTCAGTTGCTTCATTTGCATTAGTGATTGTTGGGTCCACATTATCTAAAAACATGTTAGTATGACGTGCGAATAAACTTACCGATACAGACATCGTCACTGCCGTGAGAGGAATCTGCAGGACATTTATGCAAACAAGTGGCGCCATAAGTAACAGAGGTTCGCACTCTCTTTTGTCTACGGTATCTGTGCCGTCACCGATTGAGACCATTTTATATATTTATATATTTAATTAATATAATTTGTATATATTTGCACACATACTGCGCTATACTTTGTATTATTATATTTTCGCACACTTTGCACAATCTGTACAGTTTAATTATATATAATTATTTATTTAATTAATTTGATCATAATTATTTTAAATCTAATTTGTGTTACGAACACTCCTAATTACAGGCAGTTATAATTATTTATTTGATTTGATTTATTTATTTTATCTAAAATTTCCATTTCAAATGTATTTTAATAATATTAACTGTTAAATGTTCATACTCAATTAATTTAAAAAGTTCCTAGTTTAGAAAATTATCATATTTTTTATTTTGAATCTATTGAGAGAAGATTAAAAGAACTTCATATATTAGTATTTGATTATAATTTATCATTTATTTGTAAATTTTTCAATTTTATAAATTAAATGAATGCTATAGGTATATGTATATGTATATATATATATATATCTAAAATGTATGTAAGCAATTTTAGGTAAGTTTGAATATATTTCTCACTGGAATTGTTTAGGTCTAAATTACACTTGATATAATATTGAAGGAAAATTTTTTTCATCTTCAATCTTCTTTATTTTTTGAATTTGTAATTTGGCTTTTAATACACTAAAATCATTATTACTAGAATCATAAATGATACAAATAAATAAGGTATAAAATATATGTAACAATACCATAGAGCATGCTTAGTTCTTGATTCTTAGAAACATTAAGTCTTTATTTATCAGTCAAAATAGTAAAAAAATCGTGAATATAATAATACTTAAATAAAAAGAAATATATAATATCAATACTTGAAACATTGAGTAAATTTTGATAGAATTTCTAGAAATTATTAAATAATCAACAATTTATACACGCTATTTTATTATTAATTAAGATTAAATATATTAAAAAGGCACCTATCTCGAAATCGATGAAATTTTGAGATACGTGCTAAATAAATCTAATTAATTAATAAAGTTCAAATAAAGACAATAAAAATGTAATTTTGTTTTGAAATTATTAAAGTTCATATTACTAACTTATAAGTATTTTATGTTGATATTAATTATTTAACTATGTAAACTAATTCATTTCAAAATTCTTAATATAGAAAATTTATTTAATATGTGCATTAGGCATAAATAAAATAATTAAAATATGAACTTTAATAATTTCAAAACAAAATTACATTTTTATTGTCTTTATTTGAACTTTATTAATTAATTCGATTTATTTAGCACGTATCTCAAAATTTCATCGATTTCGAGATACGTGCCTATATTTAATCGTAATTAATTATAAAATAGCGTGTATACATTGTAGATTATTTAATGATTTCTGGAAACTGTATCAAAATTTACTCATTGTTTATAAAATTTTATATAAATATACTAGATTAAAAATAAGGGCATTGACGTCAGGACGTCCCACCCCAGTCAAAACCTCAAAACCCCTTAGTGAGGTTTATAAGTGCTTTGATTAGCAGGGTAAAGTTGGGGTTTTATTAGGGTTAGTAGAGAAAACGCAAGTTTAATGAAACTTTATTATGTATTTAATGAGTATTAGTTTAATTATATCACACGAATTTTACTTACTTGTCTTTGTTGTATCTCTTGAATCTCGCTTTCTTTAGTGGTTCGAGCATATCGTCTAAGGATTGTCTTGGATATGCTGGAGCTCTTACTATTATCTTCTCTACAATCTTCTTTATTTCTTAGCATACATCATCTTGTTTTATGTGCTTCTCAGCAAGATTTATTAATTATTTTTCATATTTTGTATTAATGTAAGTCATGCTTTCCATATCGCACTCTAATATTATTGCAGCTACTGCACAAACATCCCACTAAATAGAGCCATTAGTCCATTTCTCTCTGATTGGGAAGTAACCTGGAGTACCAAGAACCTTTGCTAAGGTCACAATCTCTTATCTTAAGGCTCTATTAAAATCGATTACGACTATTTCTAAAGGGCAAAGGTTTAGCATATCATTTTCAGGCTTCAAATCTCTATGAACGTATCCAAGCTCGTGAAGTTCCTAAACACCCTTTATCATATTAGATAGAATATCATTCAAGACATCTGGGTATGTGTTTTAATATAGATAATCTCGGAGAGTCATATCAAATTTTTTTAGCCCTAGTGCGATGAAACCAAACCCTAAAATAACACCATCTAGCTTGAGCAAATTCTTGCAATCTTTTTTCTAAGACTCTCTAAGTACAATATATTCGTAGAAACTCATTTTGATACTGCTCATTTTTAAGGAGATAGCTGAAAGGATATACCTTGTAGGCATAGTCATCAACCACTATGAGTTTTGCTTTAACAGGTAAGTTTATATGTAAGTAGTTTTCAATACAAATGCTAAGGTCTACTGCATTTAGTGCAGGAATATGCATGGCTCTCTCTTAAAAGCATGCTAAAAAGACATTACCAGCAGGTTGATTCATTAATTCGATTCGCTTCTGCCTCTTGAGCTTCTCCTGTTGTTCTTTTTAAGTCTCAAGATTATTAGATTTTCTTTTAGCGGGCACTAATTTCTAAGTCTCTTTATCTTAAATCAAGAACTCACTTAGGTGATGCTTCTGCATATGTTTCT
>ARYC01000230.1:0-92839 GCA_000711775.1 Oxytricha trifallax | reverse complement strand
GCTATTGGTCGAGAGAGAAGTGAGCCCAATACTTCAAAGTTTTTTCATTGATCAGATAGTCAATAAGCCTCTATTGAAACTTTTACTTCCTCTAAGGCTTAGAATTCAGCTATTATTGCTTTGGTTATACTGTTATAAGGCAGTGGGAGCGTACTGTTGATGGACTTCGCTTTAAGAACAGTGCAATTGACTTATAATTGAGTACTGGTTTAACTTATTCACTGTATATATCACATCCATAACGCAGTTTTAACACTTAATCTATATAATCATCATCATAAATAGACCCCAAAAAGCTTGTTATTTTTGTCTCGCATTTAATAAATAACCCCAACCCCTAACAAATTCCCTACAAGTCAAAGCACTTGTAAACCTCATTAATGGGTTTTGTGGTTTTAACTGTGGCTTGCTGTACACCCTCCAGTCCCGCCATAATGGGTAGTCGTAGTACTGGGCTGTCCCTAGAACACATGTGCATTTTTCTTCACTATGGCTGTGTAGGCTGTGATAATTGCTTCACTATTAGTGGCAGTTAGGAATATAATTTAATAATGATTTAATATATTAAAAGTCTTAAATACTCACGTTAAATAGTTGATTTGTGAAGACCCCCTATATATATAAATAAAGTCAAGATAAGTATGACTACAAATGAATAGTTGGGAATTGAATATAATTTATATAAAATGAAAACCAGCTTACAATAATTTATGTCTTACTTTATCTACCTATCATGAATCCTGAATATATGAATTTATATATATAGTTAAGCCATTACTTATATTAATGAGTTTACATTTAAATGAATTAACTTCTTTAGATGTTAACACAATGACGACTAAAATATAATATAAATATAATAATTAATATTATATAATCTCAATGTATAAAGTTAATTTTCTGATATTTAAAATGACTTAAATGGGATGGAAGTAAGAAAAACTTACTGCTCTAGCCCCACTTTATTTAACCTTGATATTTATATTAATTTATATTAAATAACTATAAACTACTTAAAGCTTATTTACTCTTTAATATATTAACTTGCATAATATTGTATTTGTAATTTTAATACACTGATTCAAAGCACATTTGATTATAGTCTGACTATTTCTTAAGGATGACTAGGTAAACAGGGGCGTATCCTTTAAACTCAGGCTTATCTGGAAGATGATCTTAATCGGTTTCTGCCACAGTGACAGAGCAGCTTGGCAAGCCGGATAGAGAGTTACAGTTGAGTAGTTTCAGACTCATACTAGTGAATTTCACATTGTCATTGTTTTGAAGTTTATTGTCATAATAATAATAATAATAAAGAGTTGCATAATATTATATGTTGGAAGTTAATCATAATAAATAAATCACTTCTGCATTGTTCATTTTACATTAATATGAAATTTTTTTCATGTTATATTAATGATTGTAATGGTATTTAATAGTTTCAATTAAGTTATTTATAAACAAACCGTTAAGTCCATTGATATTTGAAAAATATAGCTTATTCTTACAGAAACATAATTATAAATATCTTTTCAGTTATTCAGAGATTTGATTAAAATTGAAATTACAAGAGGGTTCAATTACCTCTCATTTTATTTTAAGATTCACATTATTATTAATAATAATAATAATAATGTGATCACATTGAGGTCTCTGGGGACCCAGGATCTAATAAGCATAATAAGCTTAGTTAAGTGACAAGCCCTGTGTTAGTTTGGAGATTCTCTCCTGTATACTGAGTCTTCATCTTCTCTTGTTTCTTCTCTTTCCTCTTCCTTTTTACTTGTTTCTTCTCTGTCTTCCTTTCTTTCTTCCTTTGGGTTTGGTATTTAAGATCTAGACCGTTTCCCCTTGGTCTTTGAACTTTGATTGTGTGTCAAAGTGTTTGACATTGATAGAGAACTTCAGTTGTTTAGTGGCAATAAACTGTTTGCATCTGGTAGTAATCAGTTAAATGAAGTCCCTTTTCATGTATTATGTGTGTTTTTGGAGGCATTTAATAAAGATTTCCACTCTGTTTAGGTGTTAGTGGTAGTCTGCCGAGATCGAAACGCAACTAAGTTTGTTAGCTGTGATGTTCTTTATTATAATCACTATTAGGAGCCTAACGAATTGTACTGTTTCTTTGGAGGTATCGTCCATGTTTCCTGTTAGGTTCTTTATGAGTTCAGCGAGTTTACGATCTTCCATGTTGAGCAGCTTCATTAAGTCTTCTTTATCTATCTTTTTGAATAAGAAATTAATGGTATCTGAGAAAATTTTAATTTGTTCGTATAGCTTTGTGTTGATTGCATTAAGCCAAATAGAAATGCAAGATTCTCTTGTGTCGAATCTGTCAATCAACTAAGCCTTGGTGATAGTTTACATATCTTATTAATTACTAGTTAATAGATTATAATCCTAACTATTAATTTCCTTATTTAATACTATATTTTAAGGTTCTGACTTTAATTATTAATTCCCTGTTTAGTACTATTTCTTACCGATGAAATTTTGCGGACGTGATTCCTGAGTCCTTCTGAGTATTCAGAGCCGGAATCTATGTAGTAGGTATGTTAGCTGGAGTTCTCTTCAAAAGAAACTTCCTGGTCATACGCGTTAAATTCTTGTTTTCCCTCTTCTGAGCTCCAGTCTTCCTCATTATCTGAGTATAGAACCTTTTTTGTTATTAAGTTCTAGTTCCTGTTGGCATCAGTAAGGCTTTGTTCATATTCGAGAAATTTCTTCTCAAAGTCGTCGATCTCTTTTTGGTGTTAACTGTCTCTCACCACCATTCTGAGTTTCTTATTTAATTCTCAACATTATTATTAATTATAAAATTGAGTAAATGCGACATTTTAATATATTTTCATTTAATTAACAATGATTTAAAGTGATATTGCAACTCTGGTCTTTCATTCTAATTTTATGGTAATATTAATTGTTTATGCATGTGTTTTTATATTTATATTTATTATTTTCTTGGCTAGGTTTTTTAGGTCTGAAATCATTCAAAAATGGACATTATTAGTTTGCTTATAAAATTTGTGATATATTCAATTGCTCAAAACTTTAAAAACAATTAAATCAAGATTAAACTTTCTTAATAAAAATACCATAATTTATTATTGCAACTTGTGCCCATTTATCACATTTAATGTCTCTATATATCCTATCATATTAGTTTTAAATATAAAATGATGTATACTAATCAATATTCTAAAAGACATAATCAAGAATAGCTCTATACCTTTGGTGAATTCAATAATGTTAATATTGATAGTTTAAGGCTAAGCAAGAAATTATTTTGTATCATATTTCAATAAATAAAGCTAAAACATAAATAATTTAGTGATTCTTAAACAATTAATTTAACATTTTAATCATTAAAACTCTGGTTAATATTGATAGATAAGCAAAATATATGTTATATATAAATATATAAAGACAAAATTTAATCAATCTTAACAGAGATGATTAATTGATAAGCATGCTTTGTTATAACTTTCATTTATATATAAAACCCCATTAGTAAAATATTGATGAAATATGGGTGATATGTATATTTAGATTAATGTTAAACACTATTTCTTATTATTTAACTATTTTTTTAATAATAAAAAAAACATAAATAAAGAAGAATTGAACACTCGAATGAATGATTTCAATCTATACGTACAACTATGTGTTCATATGTTTTATAATTAAATTTATTAATTAATTTTTACTTTAAATACCTTTTACAAAGTTATCTCTTACAATTCCATAATTTGGGTTTCATTGATATTATAGTTAGAGTTGTAGAAGAAATCTTTAAGATTTTAGAGAAATTTATTTATATAAAATCCTCAAGAATAATAGAGATTTCTCAATAAGAATTAAAAATAATTCATAATGATAGTAGTTCAAAAATTTAGAGATTAACATTAAAATTAAGAATTTATTGACTTATTGGGATTGAACGAGATTAAAAGTATATAACTAAAACTTAATCATGCTTGGGAGATAAATCTTTTTTAATTTTTAGTAAATTAATGAAGTGAAGTAAATCAAGTGTGAGAGGAGGCAAAGCCTAAACTTTAATTATTATATATTTGTTAATCAAATTTATTAATTATTTTTATAAATCACTCTGATACAAATGATTTTACTCTTTTTTATTTTAATAATAATAATAATATGTAAATTCTATAATTTATTAATTAAGATTGAGAAAGAAATTTTACTATAAAAATATAATATATTTGCTTACTTCATTAATTCTCTAAAATATCTTCAAAGAATATATGTTTTGCAATTTAAAATGAAGAAAAAAGAATTAATATTATTTAAATAACCATTTAAATTGAAATTATGTTATTTAAAACTAAATCAACACTAAAACCATCTTAAAAAAAGATAGTTTACTTATTAAATTAAATTCAAAAATTTAAGTTATTTAAGTTATATGACAAGAAATTTAATGAAAAACATTATTTATATGTTTAACCAAAATACAAATACTAAATGAGCTTTTCAACTAAAATAAGATAATTATAGAAAGATATTTCATTAATTTCGTGAAAATTTTCTTACGTCTTTTATAATGATATATGTAGATATGTAAATTACTTAAATATAAAGAAAATATACATTGATATAAAAAAATATACAAAATTCGAAGTTATAAATTATTATTATTAAAGACCGAAAATTAGTAATTAAAGGCATGAAATAATATAACATAACTAATATAGATAAAGAATAAATAAAAAAAATAGAATGAGAATCTTGAAAACAAGTAAGTCTAAAATAAAAAATTGTAGTTTATAAAATCTAAAAACATAAATAAGTACAGGGAAAAAAAAGAATATTATCAATACATTCTTAATGCAAAAAAATGCTGTAAATTAAAAATTGATAATTATATAATAATAATTTATAAATATCGACAAATATGATCAAAATGACTAATTTGAGCAGTTTCAAAGAGTTTTAAATATCTCGAGAAATTCAAGTTTTAATAAAATGGGCAAGACAAATTCCCAAATCTATGTCTCTTTCTCTCATCCATTCAGAGCCTTTGGCAAATCACCTAGATGAGGAAAGCTATAGATCATAGTTTTTAAAGCTCGTCTTCCAAACCTGACACCTTACGACGTCACCAAGACTTCTCTTTGAGAGACTAATGCTGGCAACTAAGAGAACAATGGCTGACCTGAACTATTGTCACAGGCAGATGTCTTAAGAAAACCTCCATTTCTACTTTAAATGCCCCACAAGGTATCTACTATTGTTCAGCGTCCTCTAAATACTAAGATTACATTTTATATGATTTGAGAGGAAAAACCTGTCACAAGGCTTTAAAGTCAAATATTGATAATAATATAATTATTTTATAAACTTAATAATATTATATAAATATATTATATTATTTAATTTTTTAGACTGAGTCTATTTGTCTGATTCTTTTAGGTTGCACCTTCAATTGATAGCAATTTTCTTCGACTTTATCAGTCTCCTGGTCTTTTTGCCAATAACCTAATCTTCCACACTGCACTTTTTCAAGTCTCCAGAGTCAGATTAATGAAGCATATTTAAACGCATTAAAATACGAAAAACCATTATTCAATTTGTTCTTTTTTATGACATTCTCCCTGATGTATTCTGAATTATCAGGTAAAATTCCATTTTTTGAATTAATAAATTAATTAAATTTGATTAATAATTATAATTAAATTATAAGTTACTTACTACTACTTCTATAAATTTTTTAGATTTGTATTATTAATTATGATAAATTAATATTACTTTTATTTCATTTTAGATCATATTGAAGGTGTATAATTATCAAAGCGATATATATTTTAGACATTATTTATGATATCTTGATTAAGTTTCTTGTATTAGTAGGAAATTCAGATTTATTTTTATTTACTAGTTATTATATTTAAGTTTTATTATATATATATATATATAAAATGTTTTATAGCATACATTTCTCTTCAAATACTGAATCAATTATTAAATCACATGAGTTATTCAATGTGTATTAGAGAATTTGATTGAATTCACAGTAATCAGTAAAAATATTAAGAAACTTGATTTTCTTTGCTTTTAAATCATCTTGAATATCATCATCTCTGTAGATTAAGTTTTATATTTATAGCCGTATTGCAATGAAGACTGATGTCTTTAATTTGATTTAAATAATAATAAAGATTCTGGGGGTTAAGAACTAAAATATTTATGAACATTTTACACACTCTTCCGACCACCAGTAATAGAGATTTTCGGTTTAAAGGATTTATCATGATTCAGTTAACAGTTTTAAAGTGGTTCTACAGACATTAATGAAAATAAGTCATTAATAGTACCTTGATAGTAGTTTCTCGTAATATTTATAATCAATGAATGGTATGATTAACTTGTCTTTAAATAGATATTTGATTGTTTGACTGCTCATCTGTAATGTAAGAATTTGTTTATCACTTCAAGAAATAACTTCCTTGTTAATTTAATCAAGCAATTTGTATTAAAAACAAATGAGAGTCCTCCTCAATCTGATGCACTTTAGGATATTCAAACATTAGGTGGAGTTAATCATAGCTAATTACACTTTTAAGGAGACAATTGAGCAAATTGATAATTTAATAGCAATACAATTCTTCAATGATTAAGAGCCACTTTATGATTAACAAATCAGACCCAGATCTTAAGTTTCAAGATTCTTAAACTAAAATAAAACTAAATTAACTCATAGATGTATAAATTTTAATCGCCTTTTCTACCTTACGATAAAATAGGTATTTCCTTATGTTGATTACAATTAATCAAGCATGTTATTTCAAATATTTAACCAATCAAAATCGGATTTATATTTTGATATTATTTAGGCATAATGATTGCTCCTTTGTTATGTTTACTCACTATTGATGGGATATTTGAGAGCCATCTAGTGAATCTCCTTTTATAATGACATGGTTGTACTAAAAATCAATATCTATTACATAATTAAAATACTAAGCTATTCTAGTTTATAAAATTAAAGGTTTAAATGTTTCAGTCAAATACTGTCAATTTTTCATTTTCTCTTAAATATTTTATTAATATATTACATCAATTAATCCACTAATTTGTACTTTAAAGAATTACTATTTTTTATTATTATATTATAAGTAAATAGTAACTCCCTAATTCATTTTAATATCTTGAATATAATATTACTTTGTGCTGTATTCAAACACTTTTCAATTTATAATTACAAATATTATATTAACCATTACAAGTCTTAAAATTGCTTGTACCCAAAACTGCAACTTGTTTTTTCACTCTAATTTCATGTTTTAATCTGTAATCCCTATAACAAATGGACTACTTGAGTGATTAATTGCTTTTGCCTTTTTATAATTAAATTTTTACTTGTTTTTTTTTATAATTTCCCCTTCTAGTTATATACTATTATATGTTAATGTTACATTAATTGTGACAGCATCATTTATATATATATATATATATATATCTTAACTGAAGAATGATTCACATGATTCAGCAGTTAAATCAAAGTTTAATTGAATTGGTCAACAATATTAGCAAAGATCTTAACTTGAATATTATGAAGTGTTAATCAATCTCTCCCAGTTCCTGAAAAGAATTAGCATAAATCGATCATTTAAATTGAATTGTATATTATATGCTATCCGTTTAAATAATAGTTATTAGTTTAATATGTTTGCAATTATAAATATAGAATTAGATTAAACAAAGAATATATAGATTGAAATGTTTAAATAGACGGCTTAATGCAAGTAAATGAGACATGTTTAATCTGAAGATACAGAACAGTCTAAATAAGAAATAAAATGTCATGCCATTCTCAGATAAAAAAGAGTAATATCTGCAGTATTTCAATCAATTACTATCATAACTTCGAACATTTAACTAAGTGTATATCCAGTTTAAGTAAAATATAATAAAACAATAATTCTAGAAAATGTGAATAGAATAAATCAAGAACATTTAATCTCTCATGTCTAGCGTGTATTGTAATGAGAGAAATGGCAATTGAGACCAGCAGACACCAGCAGCTAAATATATCTCTCATCAACCAATAAATACCAAACTAAGTTGCTAGCTCATGCTATTAATTCAGATTTATTAAATTTATAACGAATCATGAATATGATTATTTAAAATTTGATAGAGTGACACTGTGAGATATAATAAAAATGCAAGTAGCTTCACTGGTATTGGCTGTGCGAGGGCTTATAAATTGATTGATTAATGATGAGGACGATGAAGAAGCAAATATGTAATTGTTACATTCTATTAAAGATAATTTCATATATTCATAATATATAATTATTTAAGCATATTAATTTAATTATTTATACTATACTAAACTACTAATTCAATCTTGCCTAAAACTCATGTCGCTATCTTTCTCAGCTAGTTACCAAAAGATTTATAATTGTGTCTGATGTTACTTTGTCTAGCGAATACTTCTAAGTTGAGCATATCAGGTGCCATCTATTGTATGAAGCCTTATATTTCCTTAGGTTTTTTAGAGTACTTGCATACTTCTGAAAAGATGACATTATCAGTAACATGATATTTGAACATGTCGGTAACGTAGTCTTTTATTACCAATAAGAAAGTTCTCGTTATTATAAGCTGTGTACATGCCAGATCCTTTGTGTAATTTGTGATTCTTAGTCAGTTTTATCCATTCACCCTTCTCAACTTCATCATAGCTATGGATTTTCAGGAATTATCTTACAACCTTTTTCTTCTGATTCATAAACCATGTAATGAGTATACCTCTCTCTTACACCAACTCAATAGGCATATTTAGAATTTCCTCGTCAGACATTGTATCGTAAGGTACTCCTTGCTTTATTATATGGACTGGATCCACTAGCACGACTTCATATTGTCTGTTGTATCTGTCCGTTGCATCTTTAGCAATTTTTGCCCACATTTGATGATCTTTTATGTCTCCCTCGAATATGACTGGGTCTGTTATTGTCTTATAAGTAAATTTAATAGATTTTCTGCTGAATGGGTATAAGCCGGTACCCATCTATGACTTCCATCTCAAGTTTTGCAGGGCCTGTAGAAAAATTTAGATTTCTGCTGTTGTCTCTCTCTTTAGTTATCGCTTTGGTTTTGTTAGTTTTAATCTTGCGAGTTGTTTCATGTCTCTTACAGTTGAAAGCTCTGTCCTTAACTACCCCACAGTACTGACATGTAAGTTCTTTGATCTTAATTATTTCTCTTGCGTCTTTATGGGCTTCTCTATGATAATTTGAGTAGTGGACTTCCAGTGAATTTAAGGTATCATGAGCAGTTGGTGTATCACAATAGTTGCAGAAATATTTTGCAGGTATAATGATCTTTTATAGTTCCATCTTCTTTGGCATATTAGTTCTATAATAATTTTCTATTCAGTGCTTCTTTCACGCTACAAATTCCTGAAGTTGCTTTAGATTTGAATAATTGATTTAGTAGAAACTTAGGAGGGCCAATTTTTTGAGTAGAAATTTAGGGTGAGAGTTTCAAAAAGGGTTTAAGGATTATCTAGTTGCTTATCAACATACCATCGTACCATTTTCCTATTTTAAATTTATTGACCTATATACTCAGATATATAATTAAAAATTAGATATGATATAATAATAGGTAATTAAAAATAAAA
The DNA here is from genome assembly GCA_000711775.1 of Oxytricha trifallax. NCBI lineage: Eukaryota > Ciliophora > Spirotrichea > Sporadotrichida > Oxytrichidae > Oxytricha > Oxytricha trifallax. The sequence continues at coordinate 83,184 of ARYC01000230.1, read as the reverse complement.
AACTTTACTATACCTTATCTATTATAAAAAACGTTATTAGCATGCCTGATATCAACGTTAGTAAGGTATTTATTATTTTATAGAAATCTTATAATTATTATTTTGCTTGTGTATCTTCTCAATAAAAAACATTAACTTTCTTAATATTAAAAATAATTTTACTATAGCAGATAGCCATATAGAAAACTAGCAATTTTATAACAAATAGGTTAGTAGCAATATATATTATAAGTTCAACAATTATTGATTATTTCGTAAGGTATATATAAATAAAACTAGCTTTATTTACTTATATAAGGTCTAGCTTATTTTATTGATTTTACAATTATAGAAAAAATGAGTGAAAACGTAGAAGGGCTAATTTTATGAGTAGAAACTTAGGAGGCATAAAAAGTTCATATTGTAAGTAAAAAATCCTATTTTCACGTGAGACGATGCTTATACTCATAATTATATATAAAATTATATAAATTACTTAAATTGAGAATTTTCAAAGCGAATATGGAGGAAGATAGGACCTTTAATATAATCAAATTAATTTTAGTATATAAATAATTTTTAATTATTCTTTTAAAAAGAATGCTTATTAAGCTTAATCTTTTTCACATTATACAAACCAATTATAAATTCTGGCCAGCATTTTTTGCTATAGCTCAAGCCTGAATATCAGTAAAGTTTTCCTATTTAAACTCATGAATCATTTTTTTTTAAAACAGAAAGTTTATTGATTAGATTAATACTTATATAAAATCATAATTAAAATTATAGCACATGGAGAGCCAAGACGTTCATACTTATTACATCAGAGAATTCTAAAATTAATTTAAATCGAAAAATGATTGGATAAATTTTTTGCGATTCAATAGTAAGTTACTTTTATTGAAACTTATAGAGGGGTACTTTTTGCCAAACGATGATCATGTGGCAATGAGGTTTATCAAGGATTTTTACCTGATAAGAAGCTGCTTTTAAGATCAGGATAGGTGGTATACCTGAACATTCCCTACTCTATAGAACTTTCAGTTAAGAACATTTTTAAGCGAATTCAGGAGGAAATTACTTCCCAGACTATTAAGTGCTGGCAGATAGAAAATACTTCTATGGGGTCTTGGGCACTCTTCATACAAACTATTTGTCATCGCTCATAAAACATGCAAACAGGTCAAGAAATTTAAGCGACACTCTAGAGGAAGAAAAAGAAAAAATACTAATAAATGAAGAAGTATAGATAGCTATAAGGAGAACCATTTTTACAAGTAAGTGTTTGTATATAAATTTAAATATAATATAGAATCAAAGGGAAAAGCTCTTGCTTTGCTTAAGCTTAAATCTAAGCCCCGCTCCCACAAAAATAAAAGAGATTATCATAAAATATCTGCATCGTTTATCTACTTTAAACGTGACATAGATAGTAAGAGAGGGCAGTAGGTGGGTGGCTGGGAGACATAGCCATGATTCAGGAATCCAGAATTACAAGGTGGTAAAAGGCAGTTCTTCTATGGAATGAAAAAAATATCACAAGATTTTTTTGCATGACATTTAGTTTGCTTCATAAAGATTTATGTACTTCTTCATTGTATCCAAGTGTCTTTCTATAATCCTTTTTATTGTCCCCACTTCTATACTCTCAATTGCATCTTTAATAATTTACCCATGCTTGGTCTCGCCCAACTTAAAGTCAATTGCTATAACCTCTTGCTTATATTTATGTTTTATTTGAGAGTGCACCTCTTCTATGCAGTGAAACTCAGGCGAGTATGGTGCATTATATAACCAATTCCAGTTGTTTGACGAAACCTTTTCTTGCACTAACTTACTATGATGACTTCGTAAATTAACCCAAAATATTGTGACTATTTATTGTTTATTCTGTACATATAAGTATTCGATAAATTGAGAAGTGTCTTCCTTGTTAATTGATTTGTGTTTTATGAAGTATCCTTCTAGCCATTTTTTACTTCTAATGGCTAATTTAGCTGCAAATGTTTTTAGTTTAAGACCTACTTTATTTAGTTATTAATTTAATATGACCTCGCCCATGAGTATTAGTCAGCCTAGTATGTTTTTAAAATGACCTCATCAATATAAATTATCTTTGCATTTTGCTCGATGATGGAGATAAGAGATGCAGCTTTTTTATTATATTGAATCTTTTTATTTTTATGGGTTAAACTTGCAGCATGTTTTCATAACTTTATATTTGATCTGCTATTTTTCAAGATGTAATAAATTTAGGAAAAGGCCACTATTTAATTAAGGAACCTCCTATGGAAGAGCATGTCTCTAGTTTGTAGTGAGTACCCTTTTTATTTTATAAGAGTCTCTTCACTTGTTATACAGTCTTTGTGGTGTTATTTTAGCTCTTTTTTAATTTTCCATTTTTATCCTTCTATAGTGCGTGTGACTTCTTACTGCAGAGAGCATACCATTCTCACTGGTTATGTTGTAACTTTCAGAGTCTTAGCAATATCTCTGATAGTATGAAACAATTCAGGCTTTTCTTTTTAATTCATAGTCTCGTAACGTAAAAGTAAGATATGTCTTCTTATACCTTCATTTGTTTAGAGATTAGGGTAGTTTTCCATTTAAGTATTGGCTAATGTAATAGAATTATTAAATTATTATATATTACTTATTATAAATTTTGATCAATTAAATTTGATTTATATTAATTATAAAGCAATATAATGAGAATTTCGACATGTTATATTACCATTAATTTTTTTCTTCTGAAGGTTAATAGTACAATAACATAACTGCAATGATTGAGTAATATAAATCTTAATTATTTCAATGAATACATTGGTTGGATTAATCATTTACTTTTAAAGTTAGAGGTAGCCTATTTTATTTTATATTACAAATTAAAAGAACCAGAATCTAATTGAGAATATTAAATAGATTTAGACCCAGTACAATATCAAATAATAATAATAATAATAATAATAATAGGATCACATTGAGGTCTCTGGGGATCCCCGATCGATAAAATATAGTAATATGTGAAGTATCAAGCCCTTTTAAGTTATAATTGTGATTAGTTAATATGGACATTAACTTTCTCACTTAAAATAGTTCTCTTCTCTTTATTTTTTGTCTATCAATTTCTTTTTCTTTATCTGTTCTTTTCTCTGTCTCTTTCTTGTTCTGTTTCTTGAGACTGAATAGTTGTTGTTAAGATGTTGATCAACTGTGCGATTTTCACTTTGATGAAGTGTTTTGTTGAGAAGGGCTTTTCTTGTATGTTTCTTAATCTCAACTCAGCTTAGAACAAGGGGCAGAGTTAATTAATTAACTGGATTTCTCATTGTTTAAATTGAGGATCTTAGTTGATTCTTTTAGAGTCAATTAATCTTTAAAGCAGTTTGAACCTGATCTCATTATGCTGAAGTTTTTGCAAGCTACTTAGTAAAAGCTTTGATTAAACTTCATTGGTAATAAGTAGTATATCTAGTTTTATGTATATTGACTAGGTATGACTATTGTATATAATCTTGGGTTCTGTTGAAGTATTGATCAGAAACTGGTCAGCTTATGATCTGGTCTCTAGTCGTGCCGTATTTGTGGAGTCCCTATTTAGTACCCCTGGAAGAATCTTATCAAATGTTGACCTTTGCCATGGAGTGACTCCTTTGGCATTTTATGCCTTTCCTATTTGATAGTAGTATATGGCTGAATTGAGGAGATAACGACTTATTTTTCACAGCGGATTTACTAATTATATTTTCCTTTATTCGAATTGAATAGGCAAGGTCATTTACATAACTGATAATGGTTTGGTTAAAAAGATTTTACCCTAAAAATTCCAGTCTACTTTTTGAAGGCTTTTTTCCGCCTATTTATTAGTGGGGTTTTGGTTTAGGGTTCTCTGGGTTATGTGAGATTAAGAGATTTTTTAAGATCTATGGGGTAAGTCAATCTATGTGTATTGAGTTGAAATCTCTGTTGTTTTACCTTTCAGCTTAATTTAAGCCTGTTAGTTCGTTATTGAACTATGCTAGTTGAGTCTTCTTTGTGGACTAGGCTATTTAATAGTTATAAAAAGGTTTCTTTCTTCGAAGGGGTTAACTGATGTAGGTATATACTTGGGTGTTTACAGTCAAATTCTTGTTTGTGAGTAGGAGCAATTAGTACTTAGCGCTTCCAGTGGGTGTGCTGTGTTAGTTGAGAGATGTGTTGGTACCAGACGAAGACTTAATTGTATTGTGGTATTTGTTGCAGTCAAGAGGGAGGAAGTTTGTATCTTCGTTTCCATTGATGAATCTTCACTGTCGTACATTTCTAGCTCGGGGTGTTTATTAAAGAACGCATGCAGTGAATGCTTTGCATCATCATCAGACATTTCACTGTCTGTTTCCAAATAGTCGTCGTGTCTTTAGTAACTTCATATCTATATGGTACTTTGTTTTTGAAAGAGCTTTGGATTCTGAACCAATTAGGGGAATCCTGGTTGTACAACTATTTATTCGGAATGTGTGTCATATAGACTTGTCACCCAGTACCTTTAAGTGTCAACCTTATTTAATAATACAATGTAAAATAATTAAAACAAATCTGTAAATAAACCCATTATTATTGATAATTGACTAGTAAAAAGGGTGCTCAGAGTGGTGTAATTCAATTAGTAATAATAAATAAGATCATGAATTTGATAAGACTAAATTCAATTTATTTGTATTTATTTTTAATTAAAGATTAATTAAAATTTATAAAGTGAAATAAAATAAGAGAATTTAATGAATTTATTTAAAATTGAAAATTATTAGCATTAAAGAAGATTAAACCAATGAATCATCCAAAAGTAAGTTTAATAGTGAAATTTTAGGTGATTAAAGTACCTATCAAAGTTCTAGGAAAGATGGTAGAGGTCATATTTAGTCTCAGAATTTGAAGCAAGGATCAGGTTGTTATTGGGAATTAATAATGAAATTAATACGAAAGTAACTCAAAACTAAAAATATGTTTCAAGACTGGAAAATACAAATCCAAGCAAGAAGTTTAATTAGCCCTAAAGCCAAGTGATAGGATAGTCATACAGGAAGGCCACTTAATATTAGTAAAAATTTAGTTATTCAATAGCCTGCTTGACTTAAAAAAGGTTTAATGTCGAGGATTTTGTATATTCTTTCTCTAGAAAAGAGCTCAATAATAATATTGACTGAAATTCTAGACAAAAAAATGGAATAGAAAGAGTTATGCTTTGAGAAGCAACATAAATGTTCAAGAAAAATTATGATGAAGTGGAAAAACTTTGATTTAATTCAAGAAGTAATAATTACAACGATATAATATAGCCAATCATGACCCTATTAGATGAGGTCTAGTCTATTCAAATGTATCATATATACCTTCTATTGTCATCAAAAGTAAGGAATAGAAATATAATCCCTAGTATTTTTAAAGATTTGTTATAACATCAAACTTGAGAGTTGTATATTATGCAGAGGACTAGAAGTGTTTTTATTGATTAACCTTGTCAGTATATTGTTAATGTAACATAAAGTGAACTAAACTGAGTTGCTAAATGTATTTATTTATAAAGATATATTATGCTAAAGATTTAAAACACTAACATCTCTATAGGTTGACTTTTGATTTTACTAAAATACAAAAGCAATCAAATGAATTATGGAAAGAATTTCAAAAATAAACGAAAACGTATCATGTTGGGGGGTCCATGAGATTACTAAGATCATCTCTATTATTATATTTTAGAGGAATAAATATTCAAAATATTTGCTAAAGATTTGGTAAAGTATACAAAAATAAAACTTGTTGTTTAACCTAGAAACTATATTGCTAAATAAATATAGAATTATTGGGAACTTCCATAAAACTAAATGATTTGTATATATAAATTGAAGAATCAAAAATGATAAATTGGAAGCTTATGTATAACTAAAATTAGGATTAACAATTGTACAATCCACATGCACACAAACTGGATGATTTGGTCATTATTTGTGAATTGATATTACAAATTTATTGGAAGTACCATAATTGTGAAAGAAAATTCAGGGAATTGGTAGAAATATTTCAGAAATAAATTACTTACTTTCTATATAACATTAAGAAAAGTGAAGATTATCGAAAAAAATACTCTATGTACTCAGACACCAATACAGACAATAGAAGAGAGAGAAGAATGAGTCGCAAAACTAGGAAATTGAATTGATAAAAAGAATGAAGAACACCAAGTGAAGAAAGCAAAGATAGTGAACCAGAAGTGAAAAAACTGGAAACCACATATGATCAGGACAATTCAAGAGTTAGAAGATGTCTCTAGCATAATGCGAAAATTCAATATATATATATATATTAATCGTTTAATAATTGTTTATTCAATCATAATACTGTAAAAACCGTGAATAGTTAAAATCTTAAAATACAACGAGATATAAATAAATGATGATGATAATTTTTTTATAATTATTTATTTAAAACATGTTTGATTTATTTTAATTATTTATATACTTTGGGACAGAGTAGAAAAAGTTATTTATTTTACTACTTGGTCCCAATCTTTATATTAATATATTTAAATAAAAACCATAAATAAATTTATTCAGAATTAATGATATAAATGTAATTATTTTTCTCCAAAAATTAATTGAAATTTATTGCATTTAAAATAAATAAATAATTTATTCAAATATTTCTATTTAAAGTAACTAAATTTTAAAACTATTAATTTTTCTATGTCTATAATTATTAAATAAACAAAATAAATAATTGTACATTAATTACATTCAATTTTTGTAGAAAAGTAATAACACTTTTGCTATAAATGCTTTAGTAATTTAATTATAAATTTTAAATATTTTTAAATATATTAAGATTGGGACCAAGTAGCAAATATATATAATTTTTACTACTTGGTTTCAAAGTATATAAACTAATTAGATAAATAAAACAAATCTCTAAAAATAAATTATATAAAATATAGAAATGTGTTTATATTTATATTTCTTTATATTTAAAGATTATTTAATTTACGATTATTTTACTATTTTGACTGATTGAAATTTAATGATACTCACTACTGCGATGCAAGTATAATATATTACAGCTTCTATTTATTGGATGATGTGAAAATAATACAAGTAAACGATCTTTAAGATAGTATTCACTCAATTTATTCTTTATTATCTATCTAACTTAAATAGAATCAATTAAATATTTAAGAATGTCAATAGGTTATAGTGTGATGCTATAAAGCTGTAATTTATTATATAAACACAACTAATATTAATTGAAATATGTATAATATATTTTCAATTTACCCCCCCCTATTATGAACTTTCCTTGGGGCATACTCTGGCCAAATAGATTATCCCCAAGTGGAAGATGGAGTAATTTCGTTTATAATTTGGCTTAGAACTGCAGCTTTAGCTTTATTAATTTACTCTAATATGAACTAGAGGGAAGTTTATGATATCTAATTTAATGAAAATTAGAATATTTGGGAACTTTATACAAATTAATCTCTTTTTAATAAGTTATTTATATAGTTATGTCTTTGGTATTTATATTTAGTATAAGTCATTTGAGTTAGATAACATTTAATATAGAAACTCAAGCTTTTCAATTCTTAGAAGAATTAATGATTCAAGGGAAATCTTGAATCATAAATTTATAGGTGTTAAATAGCATAATCTTGGTTAAGCTAACTTCCTCCTGGTGTTGTTAGCCCTCTTATTAATCTTTTCAATACTCAATATGTAACTTTCTATTATAAATGTCGTTGGCTTGATTTACTTAACGAGGGATGTAGTTAGATAAATCTATTTATTTAAATAGCAATTAAAGTTTATTGACTATAGGGCTTACCACTTGATTTAGTTCAAGAGGAGATTCAAGAACATACAGCTTCAAATGAGATGACTATGTGAATAAACACTCATATTGCATAGCAATAATAATTTGTTGTATATTTATAAAGTTATTTATTAAGAGCATAATACAAAGTGACAACCATGGAGAGTAACACAAGATCATATTCAAACCAGGAAGCTCAAGGTGTGTGCTCAGCAACACGTTAAAGAGAACTTCAAATTAGAAGAGTATGAAGAATTTAGCAGCAAGTACAGCAAAAGAGTAATAGTGGCCATACATTAACAAGTAAAGTAAACATTCAGTGAATCAAAATAGAAGAGGCAGTCTAAGCGAGACATTCCTTATTGGATTTAGCGAGCACTAAATTCAAGCTTACTCTTTGTCCAATCTTATTAAGCAGCATTTTAAATAGGAAAACCTTATAAAAATAAATGAAAAACTATATGTTTAAATGTGATTAGTATATTAGTAAATGTTGCATTATATGACGGTATTTATATATCTCTATTCAAAGATAAGTATGATTGTTTCATTGAGAGTAATTCTTAATTTGTCATAATAACTGTCAGATATGTATATATTTTTTAGGTAAATCCTCTTCTTAATTTAGTTAACTGATGTTTATATTTCAATGACGATTTATTGCTTTATAATTGAGCATTGTTCAAAAGTAAAAGCAAGAAAAGAAGATGAAAAAGGAAAATTCGATAAAGAACAAGAATACAAGATAAAATATATTAATTAGTTAATACATCAGCAATAAAAACATTAACAGCAACAACAACAATAAGAACATAATCAAAGGCAATAAAGTGCTGTCTTTCTAGTTAAAGCCATTCAAATTGAGTACATAATTCTATTTTTAATATTATAATTTTCTTGCTAGTAATAATTGCTAATAAAATATTAGAATCTTGAATACACCCTCGTAATGAAAGAATGTGAGAATTTAGAGAATTTTATAATCAAATTACATGTAAATAAGGTAATAGCTCTATTGTAAGGTATATCGATCATTTCTTTGAATCCTATAATATATTAAATATAAGTATTAGTCATTTTATTGTAAAATAAAAAGGTTCTTTATAATTAAAAATAATTTATGAATACTTAATCAGCCTGAAGCATTATATGTCTATCTTAAACTTTAAATGGTCAAACAATGACTTATTAGAGTCATACCATTTAAAATAATTTAATATATTATTAAACCATAACATAAAGTTCACAAGAGAGCATAGGTTTGTGACATTATCTTTGTTAAATGCCTATAAAAAAATCTGTAAATGAATGTCACTCATTGCATTTTTATTAAATAGAAAAAGCAGCACTAAGATGTCTCATTGCATCAACAAGTATAGTGATATCGAAAATTTTGTCATAAATATGCTGCATTTATGTCACTTATTTGGCAACTATAATACTTTATTATATTCTTTTATCTGGAAGAGTTGATCATTATTTACATTTTCATTAGATAATACATTAGTTTTTTATTCCATCATTTTCCTACTTTTGTTTGATAAATTAGTACAGTAAAATTATACAGATAGAACTTACCAGAGGAACCATTTGAATCTCTATGATTAGACGTAAGGTACTGGAGATTACGAGATAGACAAGTGCCTAATAAGCCGAGTTAGTTCTGTTTACATTTCACTACCCCGCTCATTATATAGTGTTTAATACTAAATGGCTTTATACATTTCCTGAATTGTATGATCAGCCGCCTCTAAATGCAAGTGATTAATGCGTTTTATTTGGATCAAATACTTCTTCATTCAGTTGTATATTAAAAAGTAAGTAAGACTGAAGCAGCAAATTATATACTTCCTATTAAACTAAAAAGAACTCTTTCCATCTTGCTTTGATTGGTTTTATCATTTTAAATCAACCTGTATAAATTAAATCTAACAAATAATTCATAGATGCTATCAAATTGGCTTACATGCAACCTAATAATGTGAGGGTAGGAATAATTAATGGAAATTGTTAAAAGAATTATATAATCAGTCAGAGAGATAGAATTGAGTTTTAAAATTAAAGTAAAGTAGTCTCTACAGTTAAATACCAAGGTACATGATGAAGAAACCTTGATAACAATTATCATAAAAGACATTAATATGAACATGGTACTATGACAAAAAATATAATTAAGAACAATTTATTGAGATGGCAACGACTATAGCTTATACAAATTAAATTTATAATTTAAATAATTGATAGAATACTACATAGAACTTGTGAAGATTCTGTAAACTACAACAGATATGGCAAGAGTCCCGCCACTCTTAACAATAGACTAGACTGATGTTGTGTCTTATCAAGTCTGTTCAAAATACTAGGTGCCTTAGATCAAGGCCATATTGGTATCTAAGAAATAGAAACTTACTTTGACACTACTGTGCAACAAGGTGTTTAAGATACGTTGATGAAGTTTATCTTAAGTAGAAAGAGAAGACTTGGACATGTAAAGAGAGTATGCTTAATAAATATAATTTGAACAGATGAATAGAATTAGGGGTATGTATTTAATTTAATAAGCAAATTAATTGAATGATACATAAACTTAAACTTAAAACGCATTTTATTAATATAGGTAATAAAATATTTAATTAAAGTATATTCTCATTTAGAAATATATAGTCTCAATGAAAATTGTCACAAATGAATATTAGAAAGAGAATAAGATTAACAGCATGGTAAAAATGCTACAACTTACACTACCCGCAAATATGTATAAAGACCTCGATCTAAATACGAATTTTGTGAGGGGATAGTTCAATTATCTCTGGTAAAAGGAGTCTTAAAGATCACTATTTTATGCAAATCTCTTGCTTGTTAGAACAGATTAGATGAACATAGAGTAATACTTATCTTATAATTTGGATACAGATACTGATCCACCAGATACATGCTACTAATTAGTTAAGAGACAGTGAACTCAACATTTGGAGTCGTGTCCCTCAAGGTTTCAGCATACTGTCAGTTGATAAAGACTCACATAAGACGATGGTTTTTCTATAACAAATATTATTCAACTCTGAAAAGACAAAAAATGGGGTAATTCTATAATGTATGGAAAATATTAATAGGAACATTTTCATCATGATGATTGATAACTCTTAAAATATGGGTAAATAATTGACATATATTTATTGAAGCAAACATAAAAAATAATAGAGAGTTAAACTCAATAGTTAAGCCAGGAGTTAATCGATTAATTTAAATATCATGAATTGATATACCCTTCATCTAAGTAGAGAAAGAGTCGACTTGACAACTTAAATTGAAAGGGCTTGACCCATATATGAAAAAATGAATATGTATAAGATCCGGGGCCTTTTAGCCAAAATGTGGATTCATTATTATTGATAAAATACAAATGATTAGGAATAAATAAACATGAAATATAATTTAACTGTCACAAAAATGATTATTATAAATTATTTTTTTATTTATCAGAATGAAGTCTTTATATATGCGATAAAAAAATGCATTTATTACTACTTAATTACTAACTGTCTTTAATATAGTATGTTATTTAACTTATATTTGTACATTTCTCAAAATAAATATATTTAAGCGAAGAACCTATCATGAAGTCATTTTCATAGAATCTGTTTTTCTCATAATTTTGAGAAATATAAATTAGATCCAGTTCTTGCATAATATAGAAGAGAATTTATCTGTTTCTGATTAAATTTCTATATAAAAATTATGCTCATCAATAAAAATAGCTTAAAAATAAGAGAAATAACTATGATAATGATAGATAAGTCTTTTGATTTTAAAAATATTGAATTATATTGTAAAAATATTAGTTCTTTTTACCTGGTTATATTATAGGTTTAATAACCTCGCTGCTCCACTTTTAAATATAACTATGTGTATATAATTTCTGTTTTTATTTACTCCTCATTTAAAATTAGTTTCTAAAAATTCATGTAAAATATTATTAATATACTTCTTTCTTCTAGTAAGAGCAAAAGTTCTTCTATATTTATAACTATTAACTTAGTGATTTAACATCAGCAGGATCCAACTTTTATTTAAGAATACTCTTTTTATTATCAATTTAACACTGATACCAGATACTCACTCATGAATGATTCAAGTATCTGTGGTACATTTGCCTGTTTCATTCACATCTATTTAACTAGCTTTTGTTTTACCTTAATTTCATCTCTAATCTGGTAAGCTTTAATAATAATATTGAATTGAAGATGAATTATGCTTTGGCATAGTCATTATTAATTTGTATTTTTATTCTAATATTCCTGATATTCGATTAACACCAGCAACAATAATTCGTAAATAGTTATCTTTGCTTCATATAGCAGTAATCAAAACTCACTATATGACTTAATTAAATATATAATTAATTATACTCTAAGTATTACAGGTATTACCAGAGAGCGTCACGTTATAGTTTGGTCTTTATGAATCGCTGTTAATCTTTTAAAAAAGTCATAATGATTCAAGTTATAATTATTCAATTATAATCTTGTTATATTCATGCCTCTTACTAATTTGACTTATTACTTAAAATTTATTAGACACCTGCTTGCTAAAAATTGTGATATCAAAAGAATATTATAGACAATCCCGTGGACTGATTATGCTGTATTTCCATATTAAGAGGAGTTGAAGGCATTCGTTAATAGTAGTTATTAATATTGTAAAGCTGTAGATTTAGGATTATTTATAAACTGGTATTATAAATATAAAGAAATATAAAATATTTAACTTTAATTGAAATTCGATATTATAAACCTTCTTAATCTACCTAAAGTTATAAATGAAATGATATTTAAAAATCAAACAAAAAATAGCTTAGATTGAAAATGACTGGATATAAAATATTCATTTGTATTAACATAATGTTCTAAAAGATAAATTGTAGTTTTAATATATAAGATATTTTATAAAAACCATGAAAATCTGAAATGTAAGTTCTTAAAAGATTTATGGACAATTATCTTTGGAAAAATAGAAGGTGCCTCAGACTTCTTATAAGAAGTAAGCACAGTATTTTTTATATCAAGTATATAAATATTAAAGTTTGTGAAATTCCTTATTGACTTAACGCAATTCCTTTAGGTTCTTTAAAGTTGAACCTGCATGGACTTTATTGATTGTTTTATTATCACAACTTCTTAACTCATTCATTTTAATATTTTTAAAAAAGAATTGTTAAACAATAACATATTTGTTATAACTGAAATATTACAAATGAAAAATGATAAATATGTTCAATATATTTACAGGCTGATTGAGGCTAGTAATCCAATTTTGATTAGTTTAAAAAATGAATTAATTTCAACAATTTTAAATGCCATAATAATAATAATAAAGAAACTAAGAAATAATAACAATTAACTTTAAAATAATCATAGATGCAGATTAATTAAATAGCATTTTAATAATCTATAAATTGCTATTAGTTAGAGCTGTATTCCTGCTTATTTTTAATGTGTTGAGACATAACATTTGAAAGTGATTCACGAACTTAAAATAAATATTTAATGAATTCTAGATAAACTTTATCTTAATAGTTTAGCGACAGACAATCTCGCAGCCAATGGCAATATCAAAGAAATATTCATCTATGATATCTGTGAATATAACTAATTGTATAATAATGCAAACGCAAAAGCCATCACTACATATGAAACGATTGTATTCTAAATCATACAAATATCTACTTGAACTTTGAATTAATATGATGATTATTGCTAAGATAGCAATGCGGTGTTATTATAAAAAGGATGATTACTAAAATGTAAATGTATTTATCGAAATGAGTCGTTTTGAAGATCAATGCTATATGAGAACAAATTACATGTCTATTGAGTTTAATAAAAATGAATAATTTATTAAACATTTACAATTATCAGTTATATATTTAAAATAATTAAAAAATAATCATTATTTATAATTTATAATTTTATCATTTCCTACATAAATATTACAATATAGTAGTAGTAGTAAAATACTTTAGGTAATAATAAAAATATTATAAAAAATCACTTTAGAAAGTAATATAAAGTCAATGCATCATAATTAGTGGGATTCAACAAGCATAACAGTGATACCTCACTTCCCACTTTCTGTCCTCTTCTCATTCATCCTGATTTTTTTCGTTTCTTTTGAATCTTCTTCAACATCTCATTCTTTTTTCCGTTCTTCTCTGGTATTTGGCGGTCTCTTCCTATGGACTCATCTTCTCTCTTCCTGTTCATCATCGAATTCTCCCTCTCTCTGCTTTGGATTTTGCGTTAATAGGCATTCTTCTATTTCCGAAACTTCCTCCCCAAGTTCACTGATTTCTCTTCCTTGTCCATCCATGGCCTTTTCCAACTCAGTTTTGCTGAAGTTTTCCAGAACCATCCCATCCTAAGTATAAAAAATTATCGTCTGGGTATAGTTTTGAGATCCGATCTCATCGTTCATTCTCATCCACATAGATTCACTCTGTTGTTCTTGTACTTTCAACTATCTCTTCCTCTTTCAATGCAAATTCTGACATCCCTATTTCCATCTTCATATACCCCACCTCTAGGTTCAGCATCAAGTAGTATCTCTGCATTTGTATCCAATCCTTCCAAAATATCTGAAATACCGGCTCACCTGGTAGTTCAAGAGTCAGGTGATTTATGATCAGAAGAGCTATGATGCCACAATCCTCTGGAAGCATGCATTGAAGTATCTGCTTTTGTTGCTATCTTCTTCATCTCATAGTCCTTGCCCACGGTTCCTATTTTTACTTCATTTAGTCTTCTCAGGTTCTTCTGTAGTATTGCAAGACTTCCCACTAATCTCCTTGGGTCATAAACTTCTACCACTTTCCCTTACTTCTCGATCTTCATTACGACCCAATTTTAGCAGTTTTTTATAGAGCCTTAACAGCAAACTGGAACGATAATTCCCTCAACCTCTTCCATTTGTCTCCAGTATTTGCTATTGTCCAGCTACCAGTTCATAGTTCCTATTGTTTTCTCCATCTGCGCAATACCTTGCTCTCTCATAGTAATCGGTAGCAATATCAAGTAGTTCAGTCTCACTAAGCTGAACTACAGTTCTTCGATTTGCTTAGTGCAGGTTTCCATTGTATCTTCCCTGATATGATCTCCTGGTATCATGTCATCAAGTCTCCATTCTTAGTTTATCTCCTCCCAATAGCACCATTGTTTCTCTGACCAGAGTTGGTCCTCTCTTACTCCTCTTCTTCTTACACGCTCTCTATCTTCGAATTTTCTCAAAAAGGCTTTCTCCATCTTGTTTCTTCTGCTAGGGCAGCAAACAACTACTAACATCCTCGTTACCAATGGTTCCCACCCTTTTTTTTTTCGTAGATGATCTTATCAAAATCCTTGCACGTTACCTCCGCTAGGTCTATAAGATTCTTCAACTTCATCTAATCACTCTGATCGCAGATTGAACCGTCAATATGTCTATCAGTTTGGCTCCTCTATTTCTGTGGTTAATTAAGTTTCTTGCTTAGGTTAGATTTTCCAATCTTCAGTTTGCTCTTAAAACCCATTTGCTTGTTTAGAGGAATCTCTTCTTGATCTCTGTTCCTGATTCCTAGGGCTTCCCACTCTTTAATTCTGTTTCTATGGTCAAACCTGATCTCGTCGACTCTCTCTAAGTATCTGCTATTCTTGTAGTCATCTTTCCTGCTGCTCAGGTCATCCATAGATATATCTATTTAGACTCCTTTCTTGTTAAATTGAGAACTTTCCATATGATCACAGCTCTTTTTAATTTTACTATTTTAATTTATTATCTTATTTTATTTCTCCGATTTCACTGCTTTATAAACTCATTAGGGCTTACTATTAAAATATTCAGTTTTGATGGCTTAGTTTTTTGTATATCTTCTTCAAATGCTTTGTCCATCTTTTTAACATACGTCACTCTGAATATCTTTTTTATCGGTTAATAATATTCATGCTGTTCCAATGTTCTAATTCTTTAGTATAGCCAAATCAATTTCGTAATTATATCTATTTGTGTTTGGCTTTTCATGTCAATTAATCTATGTTCTTTCACTTATTTAGAAAATCTGTTTGGGTCACCAGCAGAATTTATTAAATTACACTATTTCATGTGATTTGCATCCACGATTACTTTGCAACATTGCAATAGTGCACATGCAAAAGGAAGCTATTGTCCTTCCCTGGCTTATAGTCATCATAGTGTCCATCACAATTTTTGTTATAAATAGTTTTTATTATTTTTGAGAGATTTCTCTTTCTGCTTAATCTCTATTGTTGTCTCCTTTGGTTTTATCAAAAGCTCCAAGTTAGATTTGAACTTTTTCAAGTTCTTCTGAAATAGTTGCTGTATTATTTCGGCTGTATTCGTAACTTTCAGCTACGATACATTCCTTAGTACTTTTTTAGGAATGTCCCTTGCCGTTTTGAATGCTATCCTTTTCAGCTGCATCTCCATCTTCTCAATTTCCCCTACCTTTACATACTTGGCCGCTACTAGAGGGGTGTATTTATAGATCACAAGTGACCTAATCTGAGCCACCATTATCGAGTCACTTACTGTTGGGTTGGTAGATTTTGTAATTCTCTGGTAGATCTCTGTTTGTCTTTTCATTTCTTCCCACATGCTCTTGAGTAATTGTCTGGTATTAAGGCATATATTCATCCCCAAATATTTTGCCTCTTGTACCTTCTTTATTCCTTCAATTTCTTCAACCTTCTCAAACTATTTTGCGTCTGTAAGAAATACTGTCTTTTTAACATTTAGTCGCAAGTTATGAGTTTTCACTATTTCTCTGAAACCATCTATTACTCTCTTAAATTATTATGCATCTTTTATGTTGACAAGCAAGTCATCAGCGAATGCTATTAGTTTGCACTATTTTATGAGTGACTTCAGTTCTGGTTGAGAGTATTGGGCATCCTGTAGATACACATTAAATAGTAAAGGAGATATTCTGCTTCCTTAGGCAACTCCTTTCTTTATCTTAATTTCCTTCCCCTCAAAGAATGTCTTGTTGTTTTTTTATAGTTCTTCATAGACTTGCAGGTTTTGGAATGCTCGATTACTTAGGTCCTTATCTGAATGTTCAAAAATTTTTTTCTCGATTTTTGGGTTGGTTTTTTTTCTTCACTAGCTTCCTCCATGTATACTGGTAGTCTCCTCCTCCCCTTGTTTTGGTGTTGGTCCTTGTCCATGTGATCACCGCTCTTTTTAATTTTACTATTTTAACTTATTATCTTATTTATTTGAATATAATTAAAAATAATTAAGATTATAAATATTAAAATAAATATTTTCAGCTGTTAATATTGAATACTTTGACCAATTGAGGATTACTCATTGTTAATTCATCTATAAATTTAAAATTGTCAACTCAACTGTAACATATAAAGTAAATAGTACTATTAAATTTAAAACCTTACTCATAATAAAATCGAAAATTAATTAAACATATATTAATAGTTTATATACCAATAAACCTTATATAATTCATAAAAATCAATATAGATTAATACAGAAAAAGAAATAAAAGATCTTGAAATTATTAACATCTATAGAACATGATAAATAGAAGTTATAAAAGCAAAATATGATGCTTTTATAATAATTAAAAAGAGAAAAAATTAAGGTTTTCCATAGTCAATATTATAATTCATTTAACCAACAAATTTTCACTGCTCTTCTAGTACCTACCCTTGTATGGTTAAAGTCAACTAGCCAAATCATAGAAAAGATGTCTAATTAAACCTGACACATCTTAATTATCTTCTATACTTTGATTATTTCCCTCACTTGTATTACATATTAATATTTATAATTATTATTTTAATTTTTAATTGCTCTCGTTGCTGTATTCATTCGGGTTTATCATGCTATATTCTTTGATAAATTTCTAATGTAAAAAAATAGTATTAATCATATTTTTTAATGATATTTATATTCTTGTCAACACTACCTTGAAACTATTAATAATCTTTAACTAAGTATTATTTTATAAATTTGACATCTTAAGGCTATTTATATAATTTATTTAAATTTTGATGTCCTTGACTATACTTAAAAAAATATCGGCTTTTTCAATACAATTATAAATCCCTTTTCTAATATTGTTTTAGGAAAGCATTTTAAAAAAATAACTCAATATAATTTGTATTATTTCACAATTGGATATTTTCACAATATTCCTATGAATCTTTCGGAAATGATTATTTCAATTTGCCAAAGCTATTATTATAAACTTGGTACACACAAAAAATATAAAAATCAACAATTTAGTGTTATACCCTCAATATTTATTTACTATTAAAATTATAATAATTTAATATACAAATTTATTTTAAATATATATATATAAACTTTTCATATTGGTATCACAATAATTTCAATTATTGTGACCACAATATCTAAACTCTTTTAATATTTAAAAATAAAATTAATTGCACTAATCAACAAAAGCAATGCATCTTGATAAAACAAAAGTTATTGAATCAAATAAATTTTTATGAGCTCCTTTATTT
The DNA here is from genome assembly GCA_000711775.1 of Oxytricha trifallax. Classification (NCBI taxonomy): domain Eukaryota; phylum Ciliophora; class Spirotrichea; order Sporadotrichida; family Oxytrichidae; genus Oxytricha; species Oxytricha trifallax. Next base: position 64,825 of record ARYC01000230.1, on the reverse strand, counting down.
TTGTTGATCATAGGTTTGATATTATTTATAATAATAGAAAAAAATATTTCGATAAAATTGAAAATGTTATAAATATTCAAATATACTGAAAATATATTTAAAAATGAAAATGATAAATATTTGAAGAAGTAATAAATTTTAAAAAGTGTTAAGTGATCATGATATTTTCATAATAATATATATATGTGACATTTAACATGTATCTGAATATTATGATGACGCTATACAATAGTTTGTGGAGCAGTCAAAATAGAAATAATGGTTTTCAGATGACCTTTTGTTCTAATAAAAACCCAATCAAGGTATTGCTATATTAGTTGCGATCATTGTTCCCAAAGAAAATTCATCTGGTGAAGTCGTAAGGTGCGAGGTTTGAAAGACAAGCTCTAAAAAATATGTCTAGCTTCCCTCATCAAGGAGATATGCCTAGGCTCTGGAAAATGAGAGAAGAAGACTTAGAAAAGAAATTTTGTCTTGTCTATTTTAATAAAACTTGAATTTCTCGAGATATTTAAAACTTTTCAAATCTGTTCAAAAATGCTGATCTTGCCTATTTAGATCATATTTGACAATATTTATAAATTATTATATTTTTATCAATTTTTCACTTTGAAGCGATTTTTAATAGTTGAGACAAGTTTTTCCACTCAAATTTTGTAAAATATTTTCTAATTATTTAGATGACAATTACCAATAGTAGAAATGATAAAGAGCAGTTAAAGTAGAAATGAAGCTTTTATAAAGACATTTGATTGTTGAAAAAGTCCATGCCAAGCACTTTTCACTTTGGTGTTTGCCCTCGTATCTCTAAAGGTACTAATCTGCTGATGTTCTAAGGTGTTGTGTTTGAAAGATGAGCTCAAAATACTTTGATTTGTAGCTTTCTATAACTGGATGAGATGCCCAAGACTTTATGAATGATAGAAGATATAGCTAGTTTTGGCATTTTCACTTTTCCAATTTTTTAAATATTGATTTTTTCATGATTTTTAAATATCTTTAAAAAGTCTTAAATACCTCAAATTCGCCTATTTTCATCAAATTAGACAGAATTTATCAAATATCATATTCTTATAATATTTTGAGTAACACCGCACTTTTACAATTTTTGATAAGTTTTTAGGGGCAAATCTTCTAAAACAAATTCTGGGAATTTAGAGGTCGAGGAACAATAGTAGATACGTTGGAGAGCTGTTAAAGAAGAATTGAAGGTTTTCTGATGACTTTCCCTTGTGACAAAAGTCCATATCAACCACTCTTTACTTAGCTGATTGCAACGCTATCTCTTAAAGTACTCATCTGCTAATGTTTTAAGATTTCGAGTTTGAAATAGGAGCTCAAAAAACTATGATATGTAGCTTTCCATACTTGGATGAGTTGTCTTAGGCTCTTAATGGATGATAAGAAGATCAAGGTAGATGTGGGAATTATAAATAACCTCAATATAAAAAGTTGAATTTCTCAATTATTTAAATCTCTTTTTAACTGGTTAAATACCTTGATTTTGCCTATTTTGACTCTTTTATAAATTATATTTATCATTTTTTGAGTTTTACCGCATTTTTACAAGTTTTGACAAGTTTTTTCACTCTTAAATTTTTTAATTTTGTATAATTTTAGTTAAATCATATTTATCATGATTTATATATCTTTTTATATTTTATTAATATTTATAGTATTCGTTTTTTGAAATTTTTAAATATTTATTAAAACTATATCAGTATATTTTTACCATATTTTGTTCCGATTTAATTTATTATTTTCAGGAATTTATTAATTTTGAAATATATTTTATAAATTTTCTCTCGATTTTCCTCTATTAATTAATTATATTAGCAAAATAAATTTCTCTCTTCTTTTAAATAATAGGCTTTATATAACTTTGTATTCAAGAAAATTATAATTAATATATAGAAGTTCTTCTATAAAGAGTATTATTAACAATAAAACTTTCATATCAGCAATTCATTCTATTGTTACCAGTAAAATATTATTATTAATGTTTATGATAAAAATTGAATGGAATATTATCAATTCAAATTAATAGAATATAAATTTTATGTGCTGCTCTTATAAAAATCAAGTTAAGTTCAAGAATGACTTATATTATTTTTAATTAAGCTATAAATTGTTTAAATTTGATAATTTATCTTATAATGGAACTAACGATTCAAAACAAAATTGAGATCCATTTTGAACGAGATCTCCTGATAAATTATTATTTATTATAGTAAAATATTTTATTAAAAAATACTTGGTATATTATAAAGTTCTCTTTAAAATAAACGCAGGTTTTATAATGAAAGTTAGAGTATATTAATAATTAACTACATTTTTCATATAAATAATCTAATTTAACGAGATTAATTTTATTCTTTTAATGTTTTTACCCCGTAAAGCAATATATATCTTTAAACTGGCGCCTCGTAAGATCAAAACAGAGATGGGACTTAGAAGACTTTAAAGATATTGATGATAAAAAAAATGACGATGATGAAGATGATGATGCACTAATTAGACAGTTTTCATTTATAATTTGTATTATTACTATTAATTTTAATTGTTACCAAAAAGTTAATAACTTAAATTTTACTTATTATTTATAAAAAATGGTAAAAGGAATAAATGGTAAATTTCCAGTAAAACTTTTTATTATAATCAATTTATCATCTTTATTTGTTAAATTATGCCATACTTTTAAAATTAATACTAATGCTTTATTTTTCATCATTGTCTTTATGTTTAAGACATTGTTTTGATATAAATAAAATGCTTATTATACATATAAATATAATATTCTTTTTAATTTATTATTATGGTATGAATTAATAAAAATATATTAAAATGGGGGATTGAACTCCGATTAATATGATACATTTGTTTTTTATTTAAATAATATTATTTATAGAGTGCGAGTGCTCAAGATTAAAGAAATAATTTGAATAAATATGCTTAATACTTAATCAATATTTATGCAGTTATATATAAATAATCAGTATTAAAAGACTCAGAAAGTGTTTTGGAGATATTAATGGAAAAATTAATTTGTTAAAAATTAAATTGATTTCATTGTATATTTCTATCTATTCATTTCTATTCTATTATATAATTGTCCAATCATTATGCTGTGTATATAAAATCTTTCTTAATCTGATTAATTACTTCAAGTTGTCTAATTCATTGACATTTCTGTAATATAAAACAATATATCGCAACTTAATTGATCAGAATTACATTTATTCTAATCACTTTCTTCATTATTTACTTCATATTGAAAATTGATTCTGTTAAATTCTAAGAAGCCTTGTTGAATCCCTGACTTGATTTTATGTGGAGAAACTTTGTTTAATAAATTGAGTATTGCTCTATCTATTATTATCCAAAGTCATATGATTTAATTTATTTTAAGAAAATTCATCATGAACATCAATGTTGATGTTTGTAATTAGGTTGGTACAATTGTTTTTTAGATTAACCCTCTAAGTCGCTATTTTTATATCATTATTTCAAGGAATCATAGAATCTAAAACTATAACTCTGCTCTTTAAGCAATTTAATTTGGGATTTATTCCTGGTAAATTGCTAGGTAGAATAAATAAGTCTACTTGAAATAATTTAGTCATTAAGCAAATTAATAATAATTGGAGAAATTTAGTTTTATATTTGATTTACTATTAGGTTTAATTGTAATTTCATTCTGGTGTGTATAGCCTTGCTGAAGTCATTTAAATTCTTAGCTAAATATATTACCTAAAATGAGAATTATAGTTAGTTATAGTAGATGGAGTAAATGATCTAATCCTTGAATTTCTTTAAAGTTTTACAAGTCTCTCGAATGATTCTCTTGATTTGTAAATTAATTTCATCATTTAGTGATGATGCTAAGGTCAACAGACTCTGCAAGTTATAATAATCTCTTTTGAATTGCCCATGTTTTTTAAGTGATAAAACTGACTAAACAAAGCTCTCTTTTCTTAAAGAATTCTCATAGACATTAATTGAGTATTGACATGATAGCCTCCGCTGTTTATTTGAATATAGGAGTCATAATTACTGTCATCTTAACATGCATATTGTTCATTATTCTTTTCTATGAGCAAGAGGACTGACGATATTTATTGGAGATGGAAAGTGTGCTTTCTCTATAGCAAGGATTTTCGATCACTTTAAATTTCACATTGTTTCTGATTATATAGGAATTTCTTCAATGACTATCAGGCATATTATGGGTATACTTTTCTAAGGAGATCCTTCCAAAGCCTAAATCACGCTTCCTCACCTCCTCTACAATTAATTAAATTTATTTTAATTTATACCTTTATATTTTATTTAGATTTACTATCATTTCTACATAAATTATTTATTTTTATTATATTGTAAAAGCTATAAATTAAATGAGGATATAATCTAATATAAAAAATATATTCATATAAAACCCCAAGAGTAAAATTTGAGCGAATTTTGTGAATGCTAAATTAATCAATAATAAATAAAATACTTTAATATATAAATTTAAGTCTTGAGCAATTGGGTTGACGATTTAGTAATTCTTGAGAGAATCGAGCAGCATGCTAGTCTCTTGGTCATACTCTTGAAGAATTTGGCTATGCTCTCAGGCTACTCTGACTATTTCATCTTCCATCTGTCCCTTGCATTCCTCCTCTTGCTGGTGGTCTGCCAACTCATGAGAGTTTCCATTGACACTTACCTTCTGAGAATCTTGCGAACTGCTATCAGAATCATCGCTATCGCTTGGACTAGTTCCTTCGTCCTGTCTCGATCTGAGCGCGCTCCCGCGTAGATGTTTTAGTAGGGGTGGTCATGGAGCCCTGGCATCTTCTCACTGACAAAAGACTCAACTCTGGTTCGATCACTTGCATACATCAGCTTCGAGTGCTCCTCCCACACTGCCTTTCCTCGAGGATCGTTTTCATACATGACCTTGGCGTGAATGGCGTTCCTGATGACCTTTACTTCAAGGATGTCTCTCACTCTGTAAGCCTTTACCTTGTCAAGTGGTGCTTGCTGCTAGATCTGTTGTTGTGAACTCTTGCTTTGATCTGAACTTGATTCCATTTCTAATTTCAAAGTTTAATTTTTAAAATAAATTACATTAATAATAGGGCGCCTTAGATTTTAAATATTGGGAATTAAACTTTAATTGGCCTATTTAATATTATAATACTAAAAGTTTGCCTAACTTACCAAATCAGTGTTGCAGATGAATTTGAGGATAAAAACGTAAATGGGGACTAGCAAAGATGGTCATTCGAGAGCCCTTGAAAATACTCATCGTCCTCTAATCTTCGACACAGACAATTGTTTCCCAGACTGAGATAAAAGTCGAATACTAATGACCACGATTTGGCAATATTAATGGGGAATGGGTGATTCGTGATTTCACAGATTGAGTGTCCAAAACCAGAATCAATTACAGTATCAGACATCCTAGAAGATCAGATGCCTCATGGCATCAACCAAAGAGCCTGCGAACGCGCCGGTGAGCCACCGCATGTCCAAGTGTGAGAGCTGCACAGCCAGGGCCTGCGCATAGCGCCGCAGATGTCTCCTATAGCTTATTAAGGGAGGTAAACTTACTTCGTAGAGACAGGCAAGAGCATGGGGTTGAGGTCGCTGCACTTAATGAACCTGAATGCTTTTCCACTGGAGCCATTAAGTATTGGTAGGGGCCCAGGAAGAGTATGGGTACTTTAAGCTTCTACAGGACGCTATTGGTGTAGCTGCTACAGTGGTAGGACGCATTGTCCATTAACAAGAGGGAGTGAGTTCCAGTTGGTATTATATTGATGCCAGTCTCAAGAAAAAGATGGCCAACCTCGTTTTCGTTTATTGAGTGGTCTTGATTTCGTCTGCATGAGGAGAGATTTCTCCTGGCGGATTACTCTGGTTCTAAAAGCTATTCTCTTAATCATCAGGCTAGAAAGAATTGTATGTACGATGAAAAGTTGGTAACCCTGCTATCATAGTCTTAACTATAACATCCTTGATGTTCTCCCAGAGAGTAATAAAATCTCACCTATTTCTACTTTTACTGAATTGGATGGAGTATACACGTAGTTTGAGATGAGAGCAGGAATTGATACTTTACCACTTGCAATGTGACAAACGAGTCTTGAGGCAATTGTCTAAATCATGTCGCTGTTGACGCCATTGGAATATCTCAAAGCAATAATAGAAAGTGATGGAAGATTGGATCACTTGTTTATGCGGTCCCAGTACGTGTGAGATAATCAGCATCGTAGAAAGTAAAAATATTATCTATAATAGCTGAAAGTTCAGCGTTTACTAATACTTCGTTCTTTTCTAGTCCAACGAGGTTAGTGTAAATGTAAAGATCAGTGATGTTTTATGGAACTGCAGAACATACATCAACATCATCTGATGTTTATGCGATATTTCCATCTTCTTATATGCCCATTAACTGCACCTAGTTCTTTTAGAAAGCTCCACAATTATCTGTAATGCTATATGCTACGTAATTAGAAGATTCTCTAAGAGTCTTTAGTACAAGTTAGGTCAAAGTCATTGAACCTTGGTATCATTGAGTTAGTCTTAGTTATAAAATCATTTTCAATCCCCAAATCCAGAGGGGCACTATCAAGCATGTCGAACTAACTGCCGCTAAAGCTGCTTAATGTGTCATTATGTTGCTCATTCTGAATTATGCTAGTATTTCCTGCTATCCCGAAACTTCCCTAGCTTGATATTTCTTGTTAATGTTATTATTACGCACTTGTAGATGAAAGAATCTGTGAACTCACACCGTAAAGTTATTAGTGTTATTACAATTACTAGAACTTTTGTGCTGATAACGCATTACTTAGCTACTATTATTACTGCTGCTATAGCTGCGAGAAATTACTAGTGTTTTGATCATTAACTATACTATTTTAGTTCTTAACTTGTTGTTGTACTTGCTACTATTGTTAGTTTTGATTATTGTTATTTTAAGGTTTTGGCGTGTATATGTATGTTGGCTACCCACCGTATTTGTTTGTTGCAAATTGTTATTTCATTGATTAATTGAATTTGCTCCTCTGGTTCTAATTAGTATTTTAGGAATTACTGTTTATGCCATTATTGTGAATATTTTGATTGTGTTGCCACTGTTATTATTAGTTCATTTTGCTTCCAGCACTTATCTTCTCATTATTACTAGCTTACTTATTTTAGTGGATATTATTGGAGTTGATAGACTTATTTTTGTTGTAATATTATTACTAGGGACGGTCTCCAGTCCTTTAATCACCTATCATTTTTTGTTATTATATTATTTTATAAATTAAATTTCTTGATTTGTTTTTATATTTTACAAAAATTGCAGTAAATTTTACTCTCGGGGTTTTATTAAAGACAAAATATTACTCTCTAAGTCTGCCTTTTTACAAAGATACAGACAAAATCTTTTCTAATTTTCCAGAAGATTATTCACTATCACCAAAGAATACAATCAAGCGTCATTGGAGGTGGTCAAGAAGATTTGTAAGAATTATATTTATATTATTGTTATAAGTATATTTAATTGTATCATTTCAAATATACATATCATTTATTGTTATAATAAAAAGAATAAATAATTAATATCAAAATTTAATTAAATTAATAAAACCAACAAAATAATATAATAAATTTAATCATTTAAATTGTTATAATTAAACTTACTATATCTTATATTACAGCATTTACAATATGCTTTTATGCTGCTATTAAAGGAACCTAAAGAGCATAAAAGACTGCATGCATTGAGAAGTGAGCAAGTCATAGTAGCGCATGCTTGAATGTTAGATGCATCCCATCCAAAGCACCCCTAAATGCCACAAGCAAGTTGCATGAGGCTCAACATCATTTCAAGCAACTCGGAATTGCAGTTAAGAACGTTTCAATGACTTACACTTAATTGATGAAGTAAAAAGGAGAAAGCAGTCATGGGACTTGCCAGTGGTATTGAATTTAAATTTATAAATGAGGTTGATTATGTGAAGGGGCATGGAAAGATTTTATCAGCAGATGAAGTTGAAGTTCATTTGATTAATTAAGCAAATAAATCTAAGCATTTAATTATTGCAACTTGGTTAGAGTCATCATCAATCATGGTAATGTTATACCAATTAATGAATAATGCATTGTATTTTCCAATTGTGCTTTTTCACTTGAAAAAACTCCATGAAATATAATATATCTTAAACTATTATTAAATTTGTAGAAAAATATCTTAATTAATACTTGCTGTTATTAGAGATGCATTTATTGGTCTTAAGTTTGGTTGTGTTTACACCAGACTTGGATCTTATAGAATTCGACAATCTTTTTAGGTTGAACTTATTCAACAATTCTAAAATATTTTTGAAAAGCAAGGATTTAAAGTTCATTATGAAAACTATATTGGTTAATGGTTCAAGAGAACCAAATGTATGAAATATTGAATTTGAACTAGCAGAGGTGGACAAACAACTATCATTAATAGTGATTAAGTCTTGGTATCAACAGGAGAATGAGCTTACACTGCAGGATTATTACTCGAGAAAGCAGGTCTAACTACAGATAAATATGGAAATATGGAAAGGTAGAAACTGATGTCTTAAGTATTTATGTTTTTGGTGATGTTATTAAGGGAACTATAATTGCTCATTAAGTTTAATATTAAAATACCTTTTAACTTATTTATGCATGAAATTATGGTCATGTCAGCTATCACACTATTCTAGGTGTCATCTATATTTGCTAAAATAATGATTTACTGAAAATGAATTAATAACATAAGGAATTAAAAACAGTAAAGGAATTTTTATATTTATGGCTAAACAGCAGAGATAGAACTAACTATACTGAAGGTATTATTAACAAAGATACTAACAACATCCAAGATGAACATATCATTAGTCAAAATGCTTGTGAGATTATAGTTGAGAATGTTTTTGGGAATTATGAAATATTATTTTAGGAAAAAAGAGAATTATAACAATTAGATTAATAATTACAACAATAGAAAAAATAACAATTGAAATTATGATCTTTAAAATCAGTTTCACCAATTCCAATACCTAGATATATAGCTAATTGTAATTGTCCCATTGCTTACTTGATCTTTTCGTTTGCAGCTTCTTGTGATATGTTCATCTTGGTCCTCTTCCAATATTGCATGTCAAGACTTATTAAATAAATAAATTTAAATATGTTTTATGTAACTAACATTTTATATTAGAGGCAATACATACGCATTCTGTCTGATCAAACATGCTTATTATTACTAAGATTGTTAATCTAATTGCTATTTTCTTAAAGTAATATATCATAAATGGAATATGGGCTGTAGCTGGAAACATTGGCAGACTTTTTCTCTCTCATCCAACTCTTTCAAGGGCATTTAAAGCAACCAGCATGACTAATTATGATAAACCAATCCACATTTGATGGATCTTATATATTTAATATATTGTAAATACATAAATCAGGCATAACTAAATTTAATATTGACAATTGAAAAGATCCTTTTGAAGAAAATAATGCTGGAGTAATCCCTAGCATCTTAGATAAGTTTTAAAACAAAAAAATGAGTATTTTGAGCTGTTCCTAACGTATTTAGTTGCTTATAACTTCAAATCAATTTACTTTATCATGTCATCATCTTCTCCCAAATAAAATAATCCAATATTTCGACTTGCCATTTTATTATACGCAGATGTAAATTTTTAGTTTATCTAATTGGCATATTAGATCTTTTAAGACGAAGGATACGAATACTTTATATCCTCATAGTGTTCCCTCTTTATTTATTAACAAATTCAATTCCCTTAATGTTTTAGCTGGCCATTTCTTTGGAGCTGTTCTCACTATGGATTTTTCTTTTCTAAAGTTCTAATTATCAATCTATTTCAATTTTCAAATCAAGCTATCACAGAGCAGTTCTAAGACTAATCATGTGTAAGTTTGTTTTAATCAGAATAATTAAGCATCTCTTTGAGGAACGAAATATTTAATACACAAAAGACACTGAATTTTATATTGGGAGTTTATGAATTTGAATTAAAATATCAAATCGCTAATGTCTCTATAATCTACTCTCATGTTTTTATAGAAATAACTTCCTTTTATAAAAGAATACAATCTCATTGAGAATTTGAGTTGGAATAATATAAGACTTCAAATTGACTCTATAAAAAGTCAATGATAACACTAGCTACTATAAAAGCATCATTACAAATTACAATTGCTAGTTGTATCTATTTTTTCTATAACTTTCTTAGCGACAAAGAGTTTCCAGAATGAAAGAATATGTTAGGTTTTAATTTTCCTTTTAAGAATATATTTTACCATATAATGTAACTATTAAAGGATAGGTAGTGTAAAATCATCCAAGGTAATAGAGAATATTAGCTAAATACATCTTCAACTTTTATTTATGAAAGTACATCTCTCACCGATTTTTGTTTTTCACATACTTTAATTCAATTTTTACAATAAAGCTCCAAATTATTTCGGCATATAATTGAACTGAATATGTAATTTTTATGTTGTTAATATTATCAGGCTCATTTGTCTTTAATTGTATGAACTTCTATAAATTTTTATTTAAGAATTAACCTTTTCTTTAAATGATTTGAGCTCTAAAATTTATATTGTTTTTTTTCTTCTCTCTAGATTAAATAACTCCCCTAAAAGGTATTATTAATAGATAGCCAGTATGTTATGACTTTCTTGACTTTCTTCCGAAATTGTCTTCGCTTTAACCTCTAATATTCAAAAAATGAGTTTCCTCAATTTTCGGTTTCAAAATAAAAGAATTAGATATCCCATTCTCGTTTTCAAAAAGTATCTCATTATAAAGCTTTATTTTTTGGATGAAGTTATTTTTCATGTATTTAAACAAGACAAGAATTGTAGAAGCTTCTATTATATACTAGATTAAGTCAATTCGCCTATATGTAGTTATGAAGCATGAGGCAACTTATTTATGATATGAGGCTATAGTAGAATTTTGAAGAGACAAAAGTGTGGGGTTTTTGTTTACTGAAGAGCTTACTTCTGTATGAATTTATATCGCAGCAAGATTGTATATTAACTTTTTCTCTATCATACTTATGAGTACCAACCTTAAACTTCTAGGTTGATGGGAATTTAATTGTACTCATATAATATTTATCAAATCCAAAACCATTTAATTTTCTAGTTTTAGCTAGTCTAAATTTTTAAACTCTTACATTTTGATTTGTTTGATCATACCAACCTCTTCTATTAATTTGTCGCTGATTATTCTGTAACTTAGATCTTTGCACCAATGTAAAATATGATGCTCAAAAACATATTAGTTCTTGCTTATGTAGTTGACAAACTTTAAGTTTATAATGATCTAAACCGCATTTTAATTTCTTTTTGAAACTTTAGATTATGATACAATTAAAAACAGCATTAATTACGCAAATTTTAGTTATAAAAATCTTGACTGAGCATCGATAGCTTCCCTGTAAGCCACTTACTCGTAATATTTAAGTTCTATTTAAAGCAATTTCCATTTCTGATATCAATTAATGCTCATAAATTTATATACTAAGGAATATATATAATATGATAATAATATTAATAATAATAATTAAAATCATTTAAACCAATCAATAATTCTTTTAGATAGAGAATATATTAGCTTACATGTTAAAGAATAAGATAAAATAACTTATTCCACGATAATTATTGATTAAATATTTCTAATAATAAATAATATTGTTTTACATCAATCTGTTTGAATAGAAAATCTTGTCTGAAATATTATTAATATTAAATTAAATATATTTATAAAAATTATTGATCAAATTTTAAAAACATTGTTCATTAAGTTATTAATTTTGGTCACTCCTAAGAAGTATGACTTGGTAAAGCCCACTTAGCCAGTTCATTTAAGCACAGAAATTAAATAATATGTTATTTTTATTGATATTTTCATTTTTTAATGGTAGATATTGGGATAGGCAACTTATCTTGAGGCCTTTTCTTGAAGTATCATTTATTGCATATTACTATCAAGTATTTCTTCCATAATTATGGGTGTGACAACTATCCACTTAGCATCAAAGACAATAAAATATTAATAACAAAGTAAAATAATTAAAAAAACTAATTAATAAAAAATATAACAATTAGACAAAAGATTTAAATCAATATTTCCTCTTTAATTAATCTATTTATTTATATTGTTGTTATTTAATGCTGTATGGATATTAACACCAGGGTTTAAGCATGCCAAATAGATACTATCAGATAGTTTCACACTTTGACTCTCGATGCATATAATTCAATCTATTCAAGGTGTTTAATCCATATACTGAACGGAGTAGCTTCAGCATTGAGCTTATTCACTTCTATTGCCTTATGGGAAGGACTTATGCTGATATTTAGCTGCATCTTTTGTGCCTTTCTTGATCATGCATGCTTCTTTAAATATGTATAATTCTATGAATAAGCAAATATAGAGTTTATCTTTTCTTATTATGTATTTATGATTGCATAACAATGCTGTAGATTTATCCAAAATAATTATTAAGAAGTTTAATGCATTTCTCAAGATTGTAAAAGGAATATATACTAAAAAATGATTATTTAAAATATTAAAAAATAATAATAATAATTACTAGATTATACATAAAGACTGAGAAAGAAAATATAAAAACTAATATGAATTATAATAGGAAAATTGAAGTCCCATTAGAATATAAAATAAGTTATTCAAAATATAACTATTCTAGTTTTTTAATATTTTTTAATTAGAGACTTGTCATTAAATGGAGCAATTTCTTAGAAATTAAATGCAAATTAATCAGTAATATCCTCCATTATATTGATTCATAAGTATTTCTGATCTAAATATACGTTTTTAGCTGTGAATATATCTCTTCAATGTCTTCATATAATGGGTTTTAATCGTTTAAATTCAAAGATACTACGAAGATTTTGAGTTCTATTGTATAATTATTGTTTGATATTTATCAAATTCTTTGGATATGTCCATCGATATTTATGACTTCTTTTTATTTGAAGACTTTATTGTGTCAATTGTTTATATAAATAAATCTTGATATATGCTTATTAATGATTTCTGAGATAACTCATGAAAATTATTTAGTACTTACTCTTCATAAGAGGAGTCATTAAAGTTTATAGATTCAATGCTGTCATTTTCTCTATCATAGACAGCTGAATTTTCTACATCACTTTAGGGATTAACTACTTATTCTTAATATTTGTTTTATGAATAAATACATAATTGATATAACATTTGTCAAATGCCATAGCAAAGCATGAGTTTTTTATTTAAAAAAGCAATGGGATTCAGGATTATTAAGCATTAGAGTCTTACGGGTGATAACTCCAAGATACTCTGTATTATCTACATCCAATTTCTCTTTTCCCTTGCATGATTACTCAGTACTTTCGCTTTTAATGGAGCATTAGCTATTTAAATAGATAAATATGGCTTTGAGTGACTACTTTCAATTTAATTATTAATTTCTACGCACAGTGCATCCATATATTAAGCAATATTACTTATTTTCTTTCTCTTACACTATGAATCAATAACCCGTATTTGACACTACATTTACTGAAATTCAACAGTTATTGGTCTAATTAGCTTAATCTTTTCGCTTTTCTTAGCGATAAACAGTAATGCGAATCAATCCAAATACTCAAGGTTTGACGCAAGCACAACTGTGTATAAAATATCATTCTTCTTTTGTTAAAGTTATATATTATAAAATAAGCTTTATATTTGCTGATGATAAATGCAATATTATCTATTATACCCACTTTATTAAAGGATGCTTTCTTCTGATTTCTTAAGTGTTTGCTTGTCTGGAATAAATCAACCATTACTTCAGTAATATTTTACTAATTTTTACTATAAACAGAGTCAATTAGTAGTCTCTAAATAATTAAATTAAGTTTATGTTATTGTTATACATTTATAAACCCTTTAAATAAAATATGAATGAAATTAAAAGTTTAAATTAAGAAATTTATCATTAGATTTGTATATAAAGTAAAATTTGTAAAATATAAATCAATTTATGTATTAAATGAGAATAAGAACAAATCTATGATTAAAAATTAATTAACATTCTTAAATTATTTATTTGTTTATATTTATATTTTGAAGGGCTTATACGCCCAATTTGAATGAGCGTATAAGCTATATTTAATTATCTAAGATTTTTTTGTGGGGGATTTTTGTATATTGAAATTATTCATTTTTATAAATTTATATATTCGTTTGCTCATTCATTGTATATCTATGCTAAAATTATTAAACTTATTAGTATAATTAATTTCAATATGATATTTTGAAGATTTTGTCGCTATCAATAAACCATGTCCATTAGGTACTATAAATCTATAAATGCATTTTCATCATTTAACGGGCTTATAAGCCCAGTATTATTGAGCTTATAAGCTCGGAAAAATATTTAATTTTTTATGTCAAACATTTGCATTTAAAGTATTAGAAATGAGAAATTTTTAAATATAAATAAATTATGAACTACTTTGAGTTTTGTGAGTTTTTTTAAGTATAGTTTCATAAAAATTTCATATAAGTAAAATGCCATTTTAATGAACATTAATATCTCAATAAATTTAGCTATAGGAAACAATTTGAATCATTTTAATATATAAAGTTTGTTTATAGGTTTTAACAATTAAAACAATGAATGGTCTTATTAGCCCGAATAAATTGAGCTTATAAGCTCATCCCAAAAACCCCTTCCAAGCATACTTTTTATAAAAAATTGTTTGATTATTGATATTTTGGGGTAAATTATGATGTAAGTATTGATTTTTTTTAAATTTATAAAAATCAACTTCCATTCTTAATTTGAGTTTCATAAAATTTGAATATGAGATTAAAGAGACTAATAATTTATTTCTATTTTTTCTTTAGGAATATATATATATATATAAGAGGTACATACAATATTATGTAAAATTTACTTTTTTAAGCAATACTTAGGTCTTGAATTTTTAAAAAAAAATTTATTTAATATCGAATAATATTTTATTTAGCTGAGGAGCTAATAAAAAGTAGCTTTTTATTTTAAAGCAAATAAATTTCTGATTTTTATACTATTAAAATGTAACTCTTACAAAAATAAAATTTAGATAAAGCTTTTAGATTCAATTTTTTCCATTTTTTCATTGAATTAAGCTAAAATATGTTTAGCTGACATTTTAATTGTTCATAATGCTTTTAATAGTTTTTAATAAACCTAATCTTGGTTTTTTTAAACTAATATAACTTAAATTTTAAATATTTTATCAAGAATTTATAAAAATTTAACTAAGTAAAAATTCAGAGATTTGCTGTTTTTATAGACTTACTTGTACTTTCATTTCGTGGTTTTTTAGATTAGATTATCTTGTTCTCTTAATTATGAATTTATGTTTAAAATAATTTTTTAAACTGTACTTTTAGGAATTGATCACCTTGAATAAAACAGTTTTCGGATTAGTTTCTTGTTAGTTTTTATTTTCTTTTAAAGGCTTTAGGCTATTAATTCTCATTTTTTCATTTTACAAATCAAATTTATTATAGATTCAAAGCCTTTATAGCTTTGTGTAGAGTATTTATGAAGCATGAGCTAGCCCAATCAAACTTAAAATATGACATTTCTTGCCCTAATTATCTTAAGAATTACATCCTATCATCTTTGTGAGTCCTAAAGTTGATATTCCTTTTAATATAAGAAAAACACTTCTCGATTGGGGTTAGATCGAACTAGTATGGCCCCAAGTACTTAATGGGAATTTGTAGAAGTCTAAGTTTTCTAGTAATGAATAAATAGACTTCGATGATAGGTATTGTAGAAATACATTTGAATTTGGAAAATTAATTATAATTAAATTAATAATAAATCAAAATCGTGGCAGTTTAAGTTGGCCAATTTGAACGATCTTGGTCTCATTTGATAGAGAATTCAAAATTAGCTGGACTTTACTATTGGCGGTACTATTTTATCGCATCCCTGGAGCGAGATAACTTGACTTTAATTAAACTCACTCTAAATTCATTAAATTATACCCTCACATTAAAGTGAAGTTATCTCACTCCAAGGATGCGATAAAATAGTACCGCCAACAGTAAAGTCCAGTTAATTTTTTATTCTCTATCAAATGAGACCAAGATCGTTCAAATTGGCCAACTTAAACTGCCACGATTTTGATTAATTATTAAATTAATTATAATTAATTTTCCAAATTCAAATGTATTTCTACAATAGCATTCATGATATTTTTTAAAGAAAATAAAGTTAATTACAACATTAATTTATAATAAATCAATTATGAATTATAGAAATGAATAATTTATATCTTAATTTTTTGCCAGTCATCTTGTTATTTTCCTTCGTATCTTGAACCATCAGCATGAGTGTAAATTTTTCTCAATTTTTTTTAGCTCCTCTGTCAGTCTTAAGTCTACTTCTACTTTTGCTCTTGGCAGGTGCAACCCCTATAAAAATTAAATGTTAAATATATTTATTGTAACTTACATTTTTAATGAACACAGAGCTCATCTTCTGCATCACCATTTTGAATTTTGAATTTATTATTTTTAATTATAAAATACAATTTACTTTATTCAAAAAATATCATGATTATCTAAAAGTAATATAGAATCATTTCTCCACTAGGGTCTTTAATTATTTAGATGCTATATAAGGTTCAGAATAAAATTGGAAAATGTTTCACTGTTTGACTTCTCAATATTTAGCTAAAAGCTAAAAGTGTTATCACTGCCAATAGCCGCTATTATATTAACTCCATACATTCTCACTTGTCTGTCTGAACAGTTTCTTTTATTTTTCAAACTCCAACTTTTATACTAATAAGACTGTTGCTAAAGGCTGCTCTCATCTATATTAATAATGATCTTTTATCGAGTTATTTATTCAATATAAAACTTAGATGCTATTTGTCTATAGAGTAAACAATTAAGACCGTTGGTTCTTTAATCAATTTAGAAAACTTTCTTAAAAGAATATCCTAGTTTGTACTTTACAATTTTCCGTATTTTTGAACAAGAGAGTGTTTGATTAAGCCTATTTTTAATTATACTTTGGAGTTACTTAACTGATTTGAACTGTTCTCCTGAAGAGGCACATTTATCTAGGATTGTTTAGATACATGAAATTAAGCCTTGGTCATTTATACCTTTTAAGTCATGAACATCCTACAATTTATCCTTATTGATAGTAAGAATGTTTTTCAACTTATATCAGGTTATTTTCAGCCTATAAATCAGGTATGACTATTTACATCCACTTTTGCTAAATAAAGAGAGAGCTTTTTAAGAACTAAAATGGGATTTCTCCTATTAAAATCACTGTTCCTTATCAACTTATATTCCTAAAATCATTAATTTAACCAAAAATATAAAGTAAACTTCTACTTACACTTTAGGATTAACTATATAATTAAGACTAAAAATTTATTAGGTTAGGTACAGCCCAGGTTCTTTCTGGTATATTGACAATTTGTTAATTTATAGTTGAATTTTATTATTTCTCACAAAGAAGCATATCAACTTATTCCCTCAGACTTTAAATTTCTTTTATAGATAATGTTCCAACTTCATTTCTCCGATTTGAATTTAAATCAACAGCTTTCTTTGGGTCTAAAATCACAGCAGAGTATATTTTTTCTTTTATTTAATCAATACAACGCTCTTCAAGCTATTAGATAGTAGCTCTTGAAACCTGATATATCTGAATATCATTTAAATTTGGGACTTCTTTATGAATAATTTGAGTAGATTGGGATAAGGGTTTAGAATCTAACTCTTAAGCTTATTCTGGCTATTAGGATTATGAGCTGAGATCATCGTGTTCATCACTTATATCCTCATGCTTTTAGCTTTTGAAATAATATCTAATATCATTTTAATCCATCTACGATTTCGTTTAGGGTTCCCTATAAAGAACAAAAGTTAATTACCTTTATTCTAAACTTTATCTTTTATAAGGTTTTCAGATCAAACCAAATAGACTTACATCTTTGGCTAAAATGTATAATTACTAAAACTTTTAATTTTAATTAATTTATTTCTATATATAATTAGAAAAGACTACAATATTTGACAACAATTATTAAAAAATGGAAATTAGCAACCAGCTTCAATAAATTCATGTAAATAAAGTTCGAGAAAAAATAGGCAGTAAAAAAGAACTATATGACTTTTTGTGTCAGAGTGTGGTGCATACTTCCCGAAAGTCAAATGCACAAATATTTATTTTTTCAGGAGTATTCTCACTGGTGAAAAAGAGGTAAACAATTACAAAATTAACATTTATTGTATTTGAAGAGGTGTGATGTGGTAGTTGCAGCAGTACCTCAGATTGAGGGACTTACAGGAGATGATTTTCTTGAATACGTATTACAAAACCCAGTTTGCTTAGATACCTTCCCGATCAGGCAGAACTGGCTCCACCTCGATAAGAAGTAGATTACCGATGTCCTACTGTCCCTTGACACCTAAGGTATTAACGAAATATTCTGAAAGCTAAATAAGACAGAAGACAACGACTCGATTAATCTTAAAACTCATTAGTGCATATGAAGCCCGAATTTATTTAAGCGTTGAATGGCTCTCTTAACTATAGTGGTATGTTATTGTTGTCATTTATACTTTTTAGTACATAAGGGTAGATCGGCCTATCTAATCAAACAAAGTACTAAAAGAAAAGCCAGATAGAACATTTAAGAGGAGGAAAAATGCTTGAGGCAAATAACAATTCTTCAAAGAGGAAATTTTTGGATTAAAATAAAAGAGTAAGAGATGAAATGGGCTAGATGAAAAATCAAATAGACGAACTTCTCAACTACAAGTCTCTTGTCATGTAACTTCATGATTAAGGAGTTATAAATGGCTAAGGGAATGTCCAAGGGATAGACCCTATTTAATAGAATACTAACTTTATGATTTTAAAGTTTTAATTCTTGTTAATTCAGTTAAAAACACTTTGGTAAAAAATTATAAGTTATTGTATGAATTGTTTATTTGTAAATTTTTACTAATTAAAACTTAAAATTATTTTCTAATTTATGTTTAATTAATAGCTCTTAAGCAAGTTTTATAATAAAAGTGATTTAATTAAACAGTCAAACAAAATATATCATTTCTATGACTATTTATAGGTATTGTTTATTTATAAGTGTAGTTTATTTATAGAAGTTATGTGTAGAACCTTCAATGGCTTTGTATAATCTCTAATTAAAATTTTGCATTTAGATTTTGAAATTTTTTTTCATTAAAAACATTTTTACTGTTCACCCCTTATTAACTTTCATTAGTGGCAAATATAACTTTAATTATTATTTTATTACATGAATCTTAGAAAATCAGAAAATTAAACCAAGAATATTTTCCCCAAAACTTTTTATTTGTATGAGTTTGTATGATTTTGTATGAGTTTGTATGATTTTGTTTGACTTTGTATGAATTTGTATGACTTTGTTAGAGTTTTAAGGGAAGTTGCTAATTTTAGTATTTAAATATTTTTAAATTAACTTTTAATTAATGAATCAATGTGGTACTTAATTAATAATTTAGTAAAAGTATCTATGTTGCCTTTAAGGTTTCTTAGTGATTAAATCCAGAATATAAGTGATACCTATTTTAGTAGTCGAATAAGCTATATAAACCTAAGAATTTTAGTAATTAATAAGATTAACAATGAGCAAGACATAGTCGTCGTAAAAGTAAAATTCTCTAACCAAATCAGATGATTCGGGCTATCAAACTTCAAAGGAAACTTCGTAGTTTAGAAATGAAATTAATAATTGAGACTTAGATTAAGAGGCCATTAAAGCTAAAATATTTGACTATAAAAAAGCAAAAGATTTTAGGGGTTAAGTCTTATAAGGAAGTAAAATTAGAATTGTAAAAAAGATTTGGACAAGAACCGATTGATTAACATAAGAACTGGCTTATTAAAACATTAAACGCTAGAAAAAGTGAAAGTAAAACACCAACTCCTGTAATGCAAATTTCTTCACCTAAAACAAAAGCTCTAAAAATTAAATAAAATATTCAACATGACAGCGGATAAAATTAAAAATATCAAAGTGACAGTGAATTATTAACACCATAAAGTAATTAGAAAACCCCAAACACAGTTAAATTTGAATTAGAGTCCTTAAATTCCAAATAAGATAAGACAGAGACAGAAGACAGTAATTCTGACTCAGATGGCACATACCTAAATATTGAAAAAGTGGGAGGAATTATCTCTGATAACTATAAATAATTTGAAGAAGATAAAATAAGAGAAATGTATGAGAATTTAATCAGAAACAATCCTGAAATTCTAGAAACTGAACTATATAAAAAATTTAACGACAAATTAAGTCAAGTTGTTGAGGCTGTTGAGGAACTATAAAATCAAAATAAAATTTTGAACATACCTGAGATTTAAGAAATAGTGCAGAACGGCAAGGATGAAATATAGATGAAGTTTAAAATGCTTGTCGAAGATATAAAAAAGAAGACCCCAACTCTTGGGGTAGCATCACAGGAATCTCTTGCCAATAATATAGAAAATATTGTGGAGTACAACAAGAGAGTAAATTCTAAAATAGAGGAGACCTCAACAACTCTGCATTTATTAGAGGAATGGTACCTATCGTTCGTAGCTGAAGTAACTTCGTAATTAAAAGGTAAGAATGCCCAAATAAATGAACTTTCAAAAAACCCAGAATCTACTATTGATCAGGTAAATAAGTTGCTATCTGATTTCAAAAAAAGTGTTAACAAAAATGTTTTAACTATTACCAATGATGTTAAATAAATGGGATTAAGAACTGAAAGTAATGAAAAAAATGGAGAAAAACAAAATTAAGAGCCAAATTCGTAGATCTAGCACGAATAAACATAAAAAGCTATTTAAGATTAAAATGAGGCAAGAAAATTTAAGAATTAGTAACAAGATAGTTCCTAATAATCTTTGGCCCAAACTTTGCTTAGGATCAACTAAGGCAATGAAAATGTAAGATTTGTTTTAATTGGTAGCAGACCACTTCTTTTTGACAAAGTGTCATAAAAAATAATTGAAATTTAGGAGTTTAATGACTTCTGATTATTACTAAAAATATATAACTTATTCCCTTACTCTTGATTTATTACTTTACTTAACATAAAAATGACTACAATTTTTATCTTATGGAGTTTTGGGGTTTATATGCTTATGTTATGAAAAAATTACTATATTATACTATTAAAATAAGCATTATAATGTAATCACAGAATTAATTTCTTGCTTTATAATCTAAACTATAAATTTGTAACTATCCTCAATTGTCTTTTTGTTTAAGAGACAAAACCAAACTTCGCTGATCTTGCGAATGAGAATGTCTTCTTTAGGTGTCAAGCAGTACGATTTAGCT
Organism: Oxytricha trifallax; assembly: GCA_000711775.1. Classification (NCBI taxonomy): domain Eukaryota; phylum Ciliophora; class Spirotrichea; order Sporadotrichida; family Oxytrichidae; genus Oxytricha; species Oxytricha trifallax. Next base: position 43,384 of record ARYC01000230.1, on the reverse strand, counting down.
GTGATAAGAGTAGATACTGGATGTTAATAGTAACTACTCACTTATTCAGTAATTAAAAGTTATGTGTCTGCGATTAAAGCAGGAAAGTAGGGACTAAAAATAATTTGCATTAAAAAGTTAGGCAAATCTTATAAAATTTATGATATAATTAAGAGGCACTTGCTTAAATGTAGGAAGTATCACTCTCTGGGAATATCTAAATTTGATTCACAAGTTTCACGATGGAAAACTTAGTTCAAAGAAATAAGTATATATATACCAATTATATTTTAATAATTAAGAGTTAGTGTTTATAATTACCAAAAATATAGAAATGGATTATTCATAGTTAAAGAAAAATAAAATGTGATGACTAATTAACCTGTGGAATATAGTTCTTTTGAAGAAGAACTAAGTGAACTATGCCAAGGTTCATAGCGAGTTTACTACAAAGAATTAGATAGATATTGACTTTTAATTGCTTGAGTAATTGTAAGAATTAAGGCTGAAAATATAATAGCAAATAGAAGTTATCTAATACCAATCTCTGCGAAACCACTAATGAGATATATATCGTGTAATCAATCAGAGAACTTTCATTGAAAAAGCTCTAAATCTATGTTTTTTGTCCGCACTTGTGTTATTGGTCTTGAGCTTCTAAAAATCTATTCTGATATTATACTGAAGTCACTGAATTAGTCAACATGGATGAGATATATCCACTCTTTGATACGTATTTGTCAATTTAAATAATGAAATCTCTCGAGAATCAAGGAATGTAATTCATTCTAAAAACTAATGTTCTTTCTGGCAGAAGTGGCCCCAATACCTCAGATGTAAATATTGAACATATGGATACTGGCAAGAAAGAGACACATAAATTAGATGTTGAATTAGTAGCTGCAGGCAGACGAGCCTACACAGCCGGCTTTCAGCTTGATAAAGTTGTCATTGCAGTTGTCATATATGCAAAGGTAGAAGCCAATAATCACTGATAAACTCATATTACAAATATATTTGCTATTGATCATGTGATAAAAGGAAAAATCTTAACATATTATGCTGAAGATGAAAGTATAGTGGCTGTTGAGTAAATTCCAGGAGAAGGAAGTTATGTATATTATGCTGCAATTTCTGAAGTTATTGATACTTATTTAGAAATCAATTCAGTTATAAAGATATATTGAAAAAAATGAAATAAGCAGGAATGGTAAAACTTATAAGGATTATTAAAAATTTAAACTAATATCAGAGCAGGATCAAACAATGATATAGGAGGTTTAGTTGAAATATTGACTAATGAATAATGAAGTAAAATATTGATAACAAATATCTTAAATTTTAATTTATAAATAACTGGTGAGATAATTGCTGAAGGTGCCTTTGGTATGGATTATGGTGTTTATGCTGAGGATACCACAAGAATCTCCCATGCTCACCCTATAATTTCAGAAGTTGTCATAGGTGCTTGTATGGCTGCTTTCGATAAGTCTATATATTATTTAGTCTGTCCTTTATAACATTATTTCTAGAATTTTTTTATTATATTTTTTATTTATAAGACAAAATACAATTTCATAATTCAGCGTAATAAAACCATTATATATCTAAATTTGATATTTATTCAAGTAAATAACTTGAAAATTCATTGATTATATTTATAGCATGCATATGATTTATATTTCTTATTGATATTACTTTACTTTTGCAATCATAAAACCATAAACATATTCTCTGGAAAGCTCTCATTGAAACTTTGTCTGGAACAAATTGAAGAATTGACTAATTACATTATTTAAATAATTTTAAACTGTATTTTCATACTTTTCCTTTACATTCGATTAACTCCTTGTTATTTTTATTTTTTATGCTGATTTATGAACTAAGTTAATGTTCAGCTTTTGAATTGTGTTTAATTAACCACCTCTAACGCTCATATTCTCTCTCTTATTCCTGTAGCTGTACATTTTCATGCAGTCTAAACAGTTTTCATCAATGCTTTAGTCATAATCCTCCTTATAATACTTTAAATTGCATGCTTAGCGCTTCTAGGTATTTTGGACATTCTTGTAAATGAAGCAAACTTTCACTATAATTAACTTCCATCTAATAATTTGTATAATAATTTAGAAGCTTGTAACTGATTACTTTTTTATTTGATACAGAGATGGTTAAATCAAGAACAAATTGATTATTTATTAGTTTCTCTATGTGAGAACCACATATATTACAGCTTAGACTAATATAAGGAATTTGATCGTATTTAGATGCATGTTTAAAATATTTAATTAAATAGGTATCTTAAATTAAATATAAATAGCATGTAGACTTTGCATTAAGCATACAACTAATCATCATTTTATATATGGTTTTGAATATCTTCAATCATATTTTAAATTGAGAATAGCTGTTTATAAACTTAAAGTTAAGTGTATCTTTGGATACTTAATCCATTTTCAATTTCTTTAAAAGTTAAATATTTGCCTCTTTATTATCTAAGATGAAACAATTTGTGTAATGTTATCACACACCTGAATCACTTAAATGTTTCAATAAAAAAACATTTAATACAGAATTAGATTATAATAGAATGGACAAGATGTGGGTGGAGTTCCTCTTAATTCAGGCATCCTAAACAATGTATTTCTTACAGAAAATGTTAGATCATCTGCTAAACTTCAAAGAGTCTATCAGTCAGTTATGACTGATTTATATTAATATAAATATATTTAAGTATCACAAAATTCAACAATAATTTTATGGTTAATACTATATAATATATTAAGTTAATTCAAACATCTTTATTAATAATAAAGTTAAAATTGATTTTAATTTTATACAAATCTTTTCTAAATTTAATTAACTAAACTAACATTAATTTTATAGTCTCTTATTGAATATTTTCAAATTTATGATGATAAATATAGCTTTGTAAACACGTAGAAAATAATAATAATTAAGAACCTGGAATTTTTAAAGCAAAGATAAATTATGTTTATTTATATTTAATATTCTTTATTATGAAAAGTGAACCTTATTCAATCATATTATTTCAATTAGTTTATTTTTATTTTTTCAAATTATTTTTGTTGGTAAAAATACTATCATTTATATTGTTATTAATTCGTGAATCAACTTAATTAAATAATCTGTTACTTTTATCCTAATCATCATTTGCCAATCAATTTATAATTATTGTAAAACTTAATTCAATTAAAAAATTAAATGAGATAACAAAATCATAAAGATCAAATGCAGTTATAAGTTTGTAATATAAAATTTAATGAGTAAAATTAATTATATAATAAATATTTAATTGTTAATAATTTGAAGAAATAAAAATTTCCAATAAATAAATGAATAATGTGTTAAGTTTGTGAGATTATTTATTTTCAAAATATTGCCAATTATCCCATTAATTGTAATTATTTTTTCCATTTTTATTTAACAATTCAATTATAAATAGTGAGAAAAATTTAATAATCAAAATAAAAGATAATCTATGATAAAGTAATTCAAGAAAATCTAGGAGACCTTCGTTTAATATGATTTAAATAAAATCTAAATTAATTATAGGAAAAAATGTTGAGGTTATAAAGTATTCTCCAATTTTTATAAGTATTTTCCATTAAAGATAAGCATTGTAATAATGAATTTATTGAATTTTTTATTTTATTTCTTATTCTATCTTATTTAATTATCAGTATATTGCTATTAGAACATTTAATAATAATAATAATAGTAAGTAATCATTATTTATCCAGATTTTTCCATTTGTTATATTTTAATATTTTTTACTGCATATTTTTACATTAATTAATTAAAATTAAGAATTACCCCGAAATGAATATATCATTTATTAGAGTCTTGTTTTGTCAGTTTTTGTCATTATTTCATCGAAACCCAGAAAAATATATCTATTTTAAAGTGTTTTAAACCATTATATATATGATCATTAAGTTTTTATATTAATTTGGTAATTACTGAAATAGATATTGATAAAATACAAAAGATTAGGAATTAATTAATTCAAAGAAATACAAAACTGGCATTAATATGCAAAGTGTAAATAGTTGCAAATTTATTTCAGAAATATGCTTATTAAAACAATGAAAAGTTGCATGTTTTTTTATTAGATTTACTAACTGCCTTTAATTAATTTTATATTATTTTTTATTTTCAACTTTTCCTAAATAGATTGATTTGAGCGAACAAGGCATATTTGTTCAAATATCACTATCTTTATGTATAATTTTTAGTGCTGCCTTTAATTACTGTCAAGTCACTTCCCCATTTTCTAAATTTCATTTTTTTGTTTAAACTTTTGATTGTTTACTTTTACATATAAATTTAAGTATACAAATTCTACAGCATATTTAATGAAATTATCGAAAATAAGCAAGAGAGTATCAATTACTTTAAAAATTTTGCATTGAATATAAAATAATAGTGACTTACTTGTTTGTACAGGATGGATCTCTCTCAAGCACTCTCGACCATTTTTGATTATGTTATTTTTAATTATATTCAGTTGTATTTTAATTTCTAATAAATCTTAATTTTGAAAAATACATGCATAATATTAATGTTTTAATTGGAAATAATATTAAATGTATATATATTTTAATCGAAATATCTATATATATTTATTGCAGAGTTTTTAAAAATATAAAAAATCTTAAAAAAGTTTTTTATAATCTTTGAGAATTTTAGAATTATTATTTAAAATTTGGTGAGAGTGAAATAAAAATTAGTAATTCATTAAAAAAACAGCAAAAAAAATTACAAGTTTATACAAAAACAGTTCAAGGAAGATTGGTATAGCAATCTTGTGGATTATTATGATAAATGAACACAGATTAATAAAGAAATGAGGATCATAGTTAGGAATAATTAAAAACTAAAAATTGATAATTATTGTTGGCTGAAATAAATATAATTAAACTTAATTAAAATTTACACACCCTAATTGAATTATTATTAAAAAGATATTTTATCAAGTCAATGTTTTTTAAATTGGTCAAAACATTGTTATTAGACATCAATATTCTTTAACTTCTAATATGGATTATGTTGTTAATCGTTCACTGTTAACAAATTTTATACAAATTATTATGCGATATCAAGCAAATTTTATAAATAAGATCATAGGGACTTAGGTTGCAGTCCCTACTCATTAATCCATAAATTGTTTGAGGTTTTACAAAGTTCTCTTTTGCTATGCAAATTTAATTTCTTTTGTAAGTAAATTTATGTATTATGTGCAGGATTTAATCGTTTAATTATTTATATATTGTTTATTTATAATGCCTGTTATTTTTATTAATAGTGGTCATAAGATACTTAAAATTAATCTTAGTTTTTTTCTAGAAAGCTAACAACTCAAATGGTCTGTTTATTATGGGTTATATGGTGATTTTTCATATCAGATACTTAAGAACTGAACCCTGCTTTTCTATTAAATTTACAATGTTCCATTGTTCACTGAATTTAATTTTAAGATAAATGAATATGTCTGCGATGCTATATTTAAGTTCTTTATATTTTATTAAATTATAACTTGTTAAGCCACCTGAATGGACAGTACTGTCTTTGTCTGGACATTTTTGGCTGTTATTTCTTATAAATTTGTTTAATGTCCTATTTTGAACATTAAATATTTTACATCACTGACTTTCTTTTAAAATTTAACTAAATATTCAAAATCTATCTAACATAAATTGTATCCTATAAAAGTTTAAATTAAAAATTATGTTATTCAAGCACGATTAATCTATAAAGCCATTTGTTTTCTTGATATTAAGAGTATTTTATAGAATTTTTTCTCAAACATTGTATTTAAAGTTAAAATATATTTAGCAAATATATTACTTTGTAGATTTTTAATTATTTAATTCAATAAAAGACATTTAAAGATTAAGCATAAATAATGACAATAGGAAATTTATTAATAAATGCTTAATCAAAAGATTTAAAATCATGTTGAAGGGATTATCAATTTATTATCTAACCATTTTATTTTTAATTTATTGGACCTGCATTTATATATAAATACATTATTATAATCTAATGCTTCACAAAAATTAATAATGGGGATTAAAACAACCAGTTATAGTATAATTTTAATCTATTTCTTCACTTTAAATGTCCCATATATAATCCTATAAATCTCTGGTTTTTATGGAAATATCAGAACATATTACCTGGATGGTTGGTTAATTTATAAAGACTCCTCTTCTTACAATAAAAATACATACATACATTGCATTAAATTATAATTATCAAAATTTTTTTGAATATTCAAATTGTAGAAATAAATTAATGAACTAAACTATTGAATTATATTTCATAAATTTTATAATCAAATATTGATTCATAATCTATTGATATTTTAAGTTAGTAAAAGTGGGGCAAAAGTAAGAAATTTTTTCTACTTTTGCCCCACTTTAGTTAAGCATGTTTTTCATGCATAAATTTATAATTATAGTATTAGTTTATTAAAATATGTTCAATTATATTAATATAGTTATCTGTAAATTAAAATGTTAGCTTGATTATTAAAAATGAAAGTGCATTTATATTAATTCTGATCATCATTAATTTTAAAATACTGATTTTTAATCTGTATGTCTTAACTATATATATGTTCGATAATTCATGATTCAAGATCAGAATAAAATGAAGAACAGAAATTTTTGAAAATTAACTTTCAATTTTTGTAATAATTAATTATCTTATAACTAATCATCTTAAATTTAAGTTATTATAACTTTGATCATAAACTAGATATTATTACTAATTATTAAACAATTAAAATATAAGAATGATTAATAAATATAAGTACTCATTCACATTACTAATTTTATTTATTTTTTGCTTGGATTTATAAATAATCTTTACTCAAGTTTTTGATTTTGTTCATGATTTTTTTGTATATATAAGCATGATTCATGAATTGAATATATTTGTACAATTCACTTATTGATTTAAATTTTGATAAATACTTAAAAAAACTATTGAGTTAGCATATTAATTTAACTTAAGGATACATATGACAATTTATCTTCTTTAAGGAAATTATCTAACTTCTGGTTCATATTATATTAATTAAAGATAAGAGAATGGAAAAATAAGCATTTTAATGAATTTATAATTATAATTAGATTTTACAGTAAAAAAACTAATTATATTATAACAGAGATCAAACAAATAAATATTAAAATAATAACATAACAGAAAAGAAAAGAAAAGAATATATTGGGTAAAAGGAAAAAGGGATATCTTCGAAGCGATTGATATTTTTATAAAATATTTGATAATATTAAAATAATAAATATGATAGTAAGCTTGATATATCAGTGATTTATTGTTAACGGATATAAAAAATTATTATATAAGAGAATGATTTAACAAAATTTATTAATTTAATTATTTATTTATTTATTAGCCTAATAGATCAAAATGGTTTGTAAAAAAAAACTCAATAAATTTAATTAAGTAAATAAATGAAATAATAGAGTTTTAACAAAAATAGATTTATAGAAATTTGAAAATAATACTAAAAAGCTAAAACGAATAATAAGAAAATAGACTTAGATTTGGGAAATTGACCTGACCTCAACATAAAAAGTTGAATTTCTCAAGAATTTTAAAACTCTTCAAAACTGCTGAATTACCGAGGTTTTGCCTATTTTAACCAAATTTGTCAGTATTTATATATTATAAAATTTTTATCAATTTTTGAGTTTTATCCTATTTTTCAATGTTGTGACAATTTTTTCGAGGCAAATCTTGTAAAAGGTATTATGAGTATTAAGACAATGAGGGACAATTAAAGATACGTTGCAGAGCAGTTAAAGTAGAGATGAAGATTTTCTGAAGACTTATCTATGTGGCAAAAGTCCATACCAAGCACTATTTAATTAGTCACTGTATCTCAAAAGTAATCATCTGGTGACGTACTATGGTGTCAGGTTTGAAAGATCATTTATCTTGGTGATAAATTTGAAGAATTATCTAGACTTAAAAACGGCAAAAATTTAATAAAAAAGATGTTAAGAAAAATGCAAATAAGAATATTTTAAATCTTAACGACCATTCTTAATAAAGAAACATTTAAAATATAAAATAATTAATATTGGGCTCTAAATCTATTTATTTGTAAATAAAACTCTATTAGGGATATGAAAAATTTGTAAGAAAAGACAAAATATCAAATTTTTTAAAACAGCTTTATCATAAGTGACTCAATAGTGATGAAATGTCTCCATCATTCTTATCAATCGCTAACAGTAAAACAAGCATACCACTTTATGGGCATATGTTTTTCTTTCTTAAATGGTGCGTATCTTTACAAGAACAAGGCTCGCTAACCAAAAACTTTCCTTCACAAAGTCTCTGTATTCTAAGGTGGTGGCATCTATCGCATTTAAAACCATAAAACCCCTGAAGTTGTTTGAATGAGTTTTTTATTTATAAAATTAGACTATTAAGGCATACTTTATTAGGGTTTATGTAGAAGTTTATAGTTTAAATATAAGTAACTTAAGTAAGTATAACAAGCGAGTTTATTTTTTATAAATATTTCATAAACATAAGCTAAGAGTCATGTGGCAGTTCTCTGAATTTTATTTTTCTAAGTTGATGTTTGATTGTTTCTTTTGTTTCGTAATTTTCTTTGCTTTGCTTGATAATATTTATTTTATTTTTATTGAGATATTGCTTGATTCTCTGCTTAGAATCTCTCTCACCCCTGCAGCTAAAGTAATCGTTTCTTGGCATGTCGCTCTCTATTATTATTACTGCTAGAGGCCAGATGTCCCATTAAGTGTCTCCATCTCTCCAGTCCTCTCTCTGGGAAATATCCAGGAGTGCCGTATACATTTCCTTATGCAGAGGCTTGCACTCTTTGAGCTCTGTTGAAGTCAATAATATAAACTCTAAGAGGCTGAAAGTTCATCATGATGTTCTCTGGCTTTAAGTCTCTATGAACATAACCTAGCTTGTGAAGCTCTTCAATCCCTTCAACTATCTGCTATACTATCTAGCTAATTTATCTCTGACATCTATTGTCAGATAAGAATTCTCTGTAAGTCATTTCAAGTAAAGGAAGGCTGAAGGCTACATGATTTTTACCAAGTAAAATAGCATCAAGCTAGATGATATGCCTGCACTCATTTAACTTTGCCTTTAAAGAGCATAATACTCATTTGCAAATTCCATTTGGAACTTGTCATCAGCAAGGAAGTATAATGGATATATCTTTTAAGCATATTAGTCATCAGTAATGACTGTCTTCTCTATTTTATCTTCAAGAGTGAGGTAGCTTTCTAGGCATGAATCTAAGTCAATAGTTTTTAATATAGGAATCTTCGTTGCCTCTATTTTAACCATGATTTTATTGATCTCAGAGACTGGAAAGTTCTTGACTGCTTTCTTCATTTTAACTTACTTCTAGACTTCAACTCTTAGAGACTCCACTGGGTTTCTTGATCTTCTTTTTTAGAGGAATCTATTCCCTGTGGGTTCATGATAAAGACAAAACTTTGATTGTGCTTTTTCTTTAAGTGCACTTTGAGGTCTCTTGTATGAGAATATGGCTTCTCACAGAACTCACAGACATACTTCCCATCTTTCTTTTAATGCTTGAGCTATAACCTTGGCATATCGTTGTGTATATCTCTCAAGAGTCTCTTATAAGTTGACTTGTAAGGGAAAACTTTATTGGATTCTTTGCATTAATAGTCAACTTTGCCTGGTATTTATTAATGCTCTATGGCGGTTGTTTAACCTCCTCCTCAATTTGCACAGCTTCTTTGATAACCTCCTACTTAACTTATTTCTAAATCTCAAAGCTAGATTGGTCAAAGTTGTCATAAGTAGGCTCCCACTGAGTAAGCGTCTCTGGTCTCTACTTTTCTTGGTTGCTGGAATGATAACTTTTATTGAATTGATCCAAGTAATGCCGCTTTTCTCAAAAGGTTAGAGCTCATTTTATTTTTTTGATATATTTTATTATAACAATGATAAAATCTAACGAGATAAACTATTATAGTAGAGTATAAGACACTCTGGTAGTTTCTTTGCTGAGAGGTAAGAAAATGAGCTAACCATAAAAGTCTGTAAGTTGACATATTTTATCTGAATTATACATTTTAGTAAATTAAAATACTCCTAATGAAGTTTTGTTTCTCTAGGAGGTCTCCTAATCAGTTTGAACTTAATTTGGAGGACCTCTAAAATAATTAAACATTATTAGGAGCATTTAATGGAGATAGATTGATAAAAATGGAAATCAATCTGTGAAACTTGGAGCAAGTTTTTCAATGCTTCTCCGTATATCTTTTTAAGGTTACCTCCAGTAGGTCCTCCCTATTTATTAGTAAGATTTTAATAAACTTAGAATGGATATCCATAATTTTAAATTTCATTAACATTTCTAGAAAGAGGAAGCAAGATGGAGTCTATGAATGATGCAATGAAGAGAATTTAATCTCAAGATTTGATAGGAAAATTTCGAAGTAAAGAGGACCTTATAGATATTTGGTATAGCAAGGTAAGTTCTTAAGTAAGATTAATATATCCATTATAGTTGGATTGTTCTTGCCGACTTAGGAGGGAACTTAAATCTCATTCTTAAACCTTACTGAGTGAAGAGAAAAAGCTTTTAAGTCTAATGAATTAGGATGATAGAGATACCTAACTACCCTGAAATCTCTGTAACAAATCTTTATGATGATGCTATGAGTGATCCAGATGTTGCTTTCTACCTTCCCTCAAAGCTACAGTTCTCGAATAAGTTTCCAGAGAGAAGTTTCTTCTTTGGTGTTCTTGCAACTCTGAAACCTGAGTACTTAAATGAAGTTATTTAAGAAGCTCATAAGAAGCGCTACAGCATCTCTCCTGAAGAAAAAGAGAAGCAAGGTATTAAAATAAATGATACGTGGCTTTAGGAACTTCCTCAAGTAAGCTTAGTCTTCTAATTTTATGGGAAAACCTAGCACTGCTATATATTTTATGAAAGAACGACGCAAATTAAACAGAGAGAGAAAGTCTCAAGTAAAGCATGAATTGAGTAAGAGACTCTTCAAGATTTATAAAAGGCAGACAAGATTAACATAGATGCAGGAGCTGGCACTAAGAGAAGAAACATAGGCCCAAGCAAGCCTTAAAAGAAAGATAAGCCAAATCCCTTAACGGGCAAATTTAATATGCAAACTTATTCATTCGTTTAAATCTAAAACTTATTTATATATACAAAATCTCCCTTCTTTGCGCATATTTTTGCTTTATCATCGCTGACTCTTTTAGCAGCACTCTTAATAAAATCTACTGTATCAATATTCAAGTCGTGCATCAAGTGATAGAGTTGTAGTTTCTTGTAGTGCCCTTTCAATACCCCCCAATATAATTTAACTCCATTGAACTGAGGTTAGGAACACTAAATACAGGTGTTATGTTTAATCTTTCATATTCCTCTCTTGAGTTTTTAGTTTCATGTTCAGATAAGTTATCAACGAACAGAATAATCTCTTTGTCATCGTACTTGTCTCTGATTTATTAAGAACTATATTATTCAGTCTTTATAGAATGGGGGTAATAACATAGCTCTCGACGCCACTATCTTGACTTTTTCCACCAAGACTGCCATGAGTTTTAACCTTTACTTTGTAATTATAAACTTCTATGCTGCTGTACCTCTTGTACCAAGACCTAGATAAAAAGGTACTGTTAATAAAATATATTAAAAATAGGCAAAAATGATAAAGTTAAATACAGATTAAATATCTATTTATTTGTAACTGAAACTAATTAATGATTAGTAATTTAGCTTTAATTTGGAGTAGTTAAAATAAAATAAGTACATTAGTAATGTTTAATTAAACACACTTGTCGTCTAAAGCAGCAAGTAAAATTTGCTGTAATAAAAAAATGCTCACTATTTGAGAATCGGAAGATTTCAATGACTGTTCTCAAATAACTACACAGAAGCTTCCTATCCAGCTTCTCCACCAATTTTACGAATTTGACAATTCCTAAGGTCAATGGGTCAACCACGAATTTCACTAGGGCATCAATCAAGTTGGTTCAGACAAATGGATATTCACTAATACCAACGACTATATATATGACCAAGCTTGGCAAAGGTAGTCTGATCAACTCCTACATCATAGATGATAGTACCAGATCTGGTAACAATACCAGTGTATCAAAGGGTGCAAATGAGTGGAAATATATCCAGACTTCTGGGTAGTATGATCCAATATTGTCTTTTTTATGACTTAATGGACTTTATTTTTATTATATCAAGCACTGGAATACTCTCAGTAATGGTAAATATGAGGCGATTTTAGCATTAGCTATATAAAGAATAGCGTTTTATGAGAAGATAATTGGTATTTTTATAAGCTAAAGCTTCACAGTCAGTGTACTTGTCAACTTCAGCCACAGTACCTTAAACTTGGTGACCCAAGAGCTGAAAGCCAGCTCTCTTGATATTCACACCATTAATCATATTGGTTTCTTATGAGAGTGCTAGTTGAATATTCAAAAGTAACTGCCTTCCAGTCATGCCTTAGCAGATATCCTTTGAGTGATTATTGAAAATAACTTGAGTCTTTTTCTCAAGTACATAGAAATCATTCTTAGTGAAGTCTATAATCAGAGATTCAAAACCCCAAAACCCCTTAGTGAGTTTTATAAGTGCTTTGATTAGTAGGGTAAAGTTGGGGTTTTATTAGGGTTAGTAGAGAAAACGCAAGTTTAATGAAACTTTATTATGTATTTAATGAGTATTAGTTTAATTATATCACACGAATTTTACTTGCTTGTCTTTGTTGTATCTCTTGAATCTCGCTTTCTTTAGTGGTTCGAGCATATCGTCTAAGGATTGTCTTGGATATGCTGGAGCTCTTACTATTATCTTCTCTACAATCTTCTTTATTTCTTAGCATACATCATCTTGTTTTATGTGCTTCTCAGCTAGATTTATTGATTATTTTTCATATTTTGTATTAATGTAAGTCATGCTTTCCATATCTCACTCTAAAATTATTGCAGCTACTGCCCAAACATCCCACTAAATAGAGCCCATTAGTCCATTTCTCTCTGATTGGGAAGTAACCTGGAGTACCAAGAACCTTTGCTAAGGTTACAATCTCTTATCTTAAGGCTCTATTAAAATCGATTACAACTACTTCTAAAGGGCAAAGGTTTAGCATAACATTTTCAGGCTTCAAATCTCTATGAATCGTATCCAAGCTCGTGAAGTTCCTAAACACCCTTTATCATATTAGATAGAATATCATTCAAGTCATCTGGGTATCTGTTTTAATATAGATAATCTCGGAGAGTCATTTCAAACTTTTTTAGCCTTAGTGCGATGAAACCAAACCCTAAAATAACACCATCTAGCTTGAGCAAATTCTTGCAATCTTTTTTCTATGCCTCTCTAAGTACAATATATTCGTTAGCAAACTCATTTTGATACTGCTCGTTTTTAAGGAGATAGCTGAAAGGATATACCTTGTAGGCATAGTCATCAACCACTATGAGTTTTGCTTTAGCAGGTACGTTTATATGTAAGTAGTTTTCAATACAACTGCTAAGGTCTACTGCATTTAGTGCAGGAATATACATGGCTCTCTCTTAAAAGCATGCTAAAAAGACATTACCAGCAGGTTGATTCATTAATTCTATTCGCTTCTGCCTCTTGAGCTTCTCCTGTTGTTCTTTTTAAGTCTCAAGATTATTAGATTTTCTTTTAGCGGGCACTAATTTCTAAGTCTCTTTATCTTAAATCAAGAACTCACTTAGGTGATGCTTCTGCATATGTTTCTTAACTTTAGCTGAGTGAGTATAAGACTTCTCACAAGTCGTGCACTATTACCTGCCATCGACCTTATCATGCTTAAAATACACCTTAGCTTTCCAGAGTGAACCTCTTTCATATGTCTCTTCGAACTGGAATCAGTAGAGAAAAAATTTTAGCAGTCTTAGCATTCAAAAGTTTTAATCCTTTAAATCTGAAGCTGTTCCTTTTCTTCCTCAACATCTTTTATTAATGTTTAAACTTCTATTTCAGCTTTCTGTTTCATGTTTTAAACCTATATAATAAAAACTTGTGCTTCAAATTCAAGAGCTCTTAGCTCTGCCTCCCTCTCAATATATATAATTTCTTGTTTCTTGGTTGAACCAAAGTTAAGCATTGATTGACCTGCTCCTAAAAGTGCCGCTCTACGATTCAAGTGGACCGCCATGTTTAAATTCAAATTTAAATTTCTATTATAAAGCTCTTAAAGCCTCTATAGCTATAGCTGGACTATATAGGAGTTGCTACAGCATTAATGATGGTTTGATCTCAGCTCTAAGACTTCATATTTATACTCAGTTTATAACTATAATTTTTGTAATTTTGCACTTAATAATTTTGATTCTGGTACCAACTCAGATAAAGTTCAGGTTGGTACTGGTACCAATTAAGTTTTGAACCAGATTGGAACTTTTCCATTAAAACCTCACTGGATTAAAACTAGGTACTAATTAAGTTTTGGTACTATTAAATTGGTACCAATTAAACTTAAACGAATTTAGTACCGGTACTAATTAAATTTAAACAAATTTAGTACTAATTTAATGGAACTAAATTGATAAAAATGGAGCTCCATCTCTGAAGTTTGTTACAGCTTCTGCGAACCTTCTCCACGTATCTTTACAGGGTTGACCTCCTATAAGATGCCCATATTTAATAGTAAGATTTTAAAGGAAAGGATCCAGAAGTCTATAAATTAAAACTTGAAATTCATTAATAGGAAGAGGAACAAAGATGGAATCATTCAATGAACAAATGAAAAGGGTTGAGGCTCAAGAAATGATCTTAAGATCAGAAGCAAGGAGGATCTCTATCGATACCTTACTTAGCATGGTAAAATAAATTGATGTTAATCAACGATGTATACAGTTGGTCTATTCCTTCCAACGATGGAATGTACTAAAATATCATTCTTAAAAGCAATATTCTGCGAGGAGAAGAAAGCTTTTAAAAACATAGAAATCAAACTGATTGAAATACCTAACTACCCAGAGATTTCAGTCACAAATCTCTACGAGGATGCAATGAAAGATGATGAAGTGGTTATTTACCTTCCTAGCAAGAAGTAACTCTCAAATAAATTGCCTGTAAGAAATTTCTTCTTTGGTGTTCTTGGTACAATCAAAGAGGATTATTTGAGAGAAATTATAGAAGAAGCTCATAAGAAACGCTACTCTATTTCTCCTGAAGATTAAAAGAAGCAAGGAATATTAATAAGTGAGACGTGGCTAGCAGAGCTTTAGAAGCATCCTTATCTCTCTAGTAGCTTTGATTTATAACTTTTTAGGGAAACCTGGAACTGGTATATTTCTAATGAAAGAGAATGCAAAGGTTCACAGAGAGAGAAAGTCTCAAACCATTCATTAAGTTAGCAAGAGACTTTATAATGAAGTTTAAAAGTCTGATGATATGAACATTGATGCTGGTGCTGGTACAAAGAGAAGAAACATGGGTCCTAGTAAAGCACCAGAGGAAGAAAAGAAAGAGAAGCCGAATCCATTTAAGAGTTCGTTTGATATTGAAATAATTCATTCATTTAAGTCTAACACTTATTAATAAACATTCATTCTTCCTTTCCTTGCACATATCGTAGTCTAGTCTTTATCCACTCTCTTGCAACTACTCTGTATTAAGTCTACTGTGCCGATTGGTAGATCATGATTAGGTGATACAGCAAGAGTTTCTTGTAGTGAGTCTTAATCTAACTCCAATAGAATTCGATTCCATTAAATTGAGGACTGTAAGGAACGTTATACACATGAGTTATCTTTTATTCTTTATAAGCTTTCTTAGATTCCTTAGTCTTATGAACTGAGAGGTTATCAACAAACAGGATGATCTCTTGATCGTTGTACTTATCTCTTAGCTTATGTAAGAACTCTATATACTGCTCTCGCTTAATAGAGCGAGGATGAATAACATAAGTTTCTAAGCCTGAATCTTCACTGATACCAGCCAAAATTGCGTCAGTGACAACCTTAACCTTTTAGTCATACACTTCTATATTATCGTACTTCTTGTACCAAGACTTATTAATAAAGGTGTTGAACGAAACACAGCTTCATCAGCGTGTATGAACTTGATGTTATTATCAACAGACCTCTGCATTTAATCATATATATAGTTTAAATTATTACTATAAAATGGCAGAGTAAAGTCAATCACTCTCTTCACTCTATTGACAGTCTTGAAGGCAATACCGTTCCTTCAATAAATATTTGCGATAGTCTATGGTGAGATACGCATGTCAGGAAACTGCGATGAAACATCACAGCTCGCTAGTCAAGTGGGAAATGTGCCCAATACTTAAGAGTCTTAGAATCGCTGAGATATTCAATATGGTGCTAAGAGAACTTTTATTTTCTTAGAGGATGTTATCAAGAACCAGAATTGAAATGCTAAACAGCTAACAAGCAATGATACCTAACTGTTGAGGCACTCTTGCGCAGGAGCTTAGCTATAGCAGCATAATTCATAACTGGTTTGAGTTAGTCTAAATTAATACTCGCACCATACCTAAGCTTAAGCAGTAAATCTAAATATTTCTCATCATAAATAGACCCCAAAATCGCTAATTTCTATTTCTCATTTTGCAAACTGGCCTAATTTCTCTACTAACCCTAATAAAACCCCAACTTTACCCTACTAATCAAAGCACTTATAAACCTCACTAAGGGGTTTTGGGGTTTTGATTGTTACTTCTTTGTAAGTGCTTATTTCGTTCACTGGAATGCTTTCGATAGTATATTTAGTATATAAATTAATTATTCTATTGATGATCACTTTAATAATAATTATAAAGTATCAAATTAATTACAATTAAAAATGAATAGATATTTAATCTGTATTCAGCATTATCATTTTTACCTATTTTTAATGTATTTCATTAATAAATGGCTCACCAGCTTGCATGAACTTTATATTATGCTCTTAAGCCCTCTAGATTTAATCTAATATATAATTTAAATAGTCTTATAAAATGGAACAGTAAAGTCAATCACTCTCTTAATGCGGTAGACTATCTTGTAAGATATTCCATTCTTTTTATATATGTTAGCTATAGATTAAGCAGAGATTTTAAGCTCAGGAAATAGGCGATATAACATCACAGTTCTCATTGATAAAATAATCGATGTGATGTTGAAACATTTCAGAGGTCTCTTAAGCTTAGACTTGAGATGCTATCTCTTTGAATTCAATGCTAATATACAGTGAGACCTAGCAGTTGTTGGAGATTTATGGAGTAGCCTTGCTATAAACGTGTAATTTAGAATAGTTTTGAGTTGATCGCTTTAATCATCACATCCATAGCGCAACTTAAACAATAGATCTATATAATCACTGTATTAAACTGACCCCAAACCTTGTATATACTCACTTAAATTACTTATATTATAACAATAAACCCCTACATAAACCTTAATAAAGTATTGTTAATAGTCAACATTTATCAATTAAAACTCATTCAAACAACTTCAGGGGTTTTGGAGTTTTGATTCATCACATTATCAATTGAAGGGAAGGATTTTTTGGTACTGATCTTTGTATAGATGGAAAAGATCTTAACGTGTCTGGCAGAGGTCTTCATTATGAGCACTATTTCTTTAGGAAGACTCCATTACCTACAAAATTTATTAAATAATATATATGATTTTAATTAATTTAATTATAAAAAGAGTGTAGCATTAAACTTTAAAATAAATCATTAATTCTAACTATTAAATGATTAAATTTAAGCTCTATTGAACTATCTAGATATTTTTTCACTCGATATCGATGTCAAAGTATCTCTAAATGACATGAAATTAGTTTGATTCGTTAACTCTTTGCATTCTAGGAGGCTAATTAGCGCATAGCACATGAGATCTACCACATGATTAAGTTGGATTTGATTTACTTTTCATATATATATAAATTACGATTTAAAATAATCAAAACATTCCTGTAATCCCCTAAAACTTACCACTATAAAATTTCCTGATGACTAATGTGTAGCTTTAACATTTTGATTTTAGTTGAAACACTTAGCAAAAGTTTACAATTTGCTCAAAATTTCATCCTTACGTCACAGATTTCTATTTCAATTCACTATAACATAATTTATAATTTGATTTACATTTAAATGTAAAAGTATTGATATTTTAATTTAATTTCAAAATCTTCTGAAGCAGGTATTGATTAAACTAAATAAGTAAGATTTGTAAGTTATCTCTAGAAAAGTACCATTTTTCTTATAACCAAGAAATCATTGTTCTAAGGATTCTTAAACAAAAATCTAACATTTTATACGTTAATATTATAGTTTAATTTTTCAAAAGTATTCATGTTTGCATAAGAAAAGAAAGAAATAATAGTTTTAAAGGATTTGATTGTTATACAAATTAAAATAACGTTATTTATTAAAAGAACAGTAAAGAATATTTTGTAAAACCTATAACAAATCCTTGACAAATCTAAGTCAAAATCGTTTTAAATCTTTATATTAAAAATATGATAATAACAAATTTATCTCGAAATAAAAATTAATTGTTATTATTAATCGGAATAAATTAGCATGAAATAGAATATAATGATAGTATATTTTAAAAAAGTGGTATTTTGATTTTAAATACAAGTCCTCACTATTCTTTCTTAGTGATAGTAACTACAAGAGATCGAATAAATGGCAAATCATAAATCTAAGTTCATTATTATGATCTCATTTTTGACATTCAATTTAACCAAAAACTTTTTTATTATAATTTAGTTAATCTTATTGATATTAAATATTGACTTAATAATAGTGATAAATTTATAAATAAATTATTTAATTCATGATTAAATCTAAGAACTCTGAGAAGAATAATCTTAATAAACAGATTATTATTTTTTTGAATTTTTCATAAATAGATAAACAACGATGAAGACACGACAAGAGAATTTGCTCAACTTTAACGAATATTCACTGAAGATATCAATTCCATCAGATTCAAAATATAAAATGGGAAATTGATAAATATATTAAGCATATGTAAACTTAAGATATGTACTTATTGCTGCTGGAGGAGCTAGTCATTCTGAAGGCCATATATAAGAAAGTATTACTGAGACTATTATAATGATAAAGGATTCTCAAGATTTATTTTCATTATTTTCTAAATCTATTTTAGTATTAATTTATCAATTATAATTTATTTATAATAATAAGTCTAATGACATTAAATATTGGTTCCCGTTAATCTATCTCCTGGTTTATTTTGAATAGAACATTCCCTCAAATATGACAATGTCGCCAATGCTCTTGTAGTAATGAATATCATGGCAATTGTGCTTATTTGATGAAGGTAGAAAGTTATAGACAAAATGGATGGTGATACATTCCGCTCCTCAGCATGTTGTAGTAGTCATAATGACTATACAGAAAATGGTTTCATATACTTTTATAGACTTCTCCAGAAGATTTCTCGTCATTCTAATCTATGCACAAATATTATAAGTCTCGGTACAGGTTGTGGAAACAGCAAAGCTTGCATTAATTAGCAAGACTTCGAGATAAAACAACTTGAAAGTAAGGTTGCTAATTAAACTATGCTAGTCTATATTCGAGATACTTAGCATCTTAAAGATTAGACGGAATGTTATAATATCAGTTAATTAGGATGGAAATAATAAATTTAAAAGTAATATTATATATTTTAATTAATAGCTTTATTATTAAGGATAATAGCAATGTTTTAGTTAATTGATTTTAAAGTTAAAAAATCCAAAGACCTAAATAAATATTAATAAATTTATAATATAAATGTCTTATTAAATTTATTGAGGTATTAGCATTCGAATTTGAGGAATTAAATGTTTACAATATATCAATAATATATATAAAAGTTAAATAAAGAAAAATAAATATATCATCAAATCAAAAATGCAATAATGAACAATGAAGTGTCCCTCATAAGCCTTTTATTGATGGCTCTTCTACTTTTCTTATTTATTTGATTTTTGTAAAACTTCCTCCTTTAAATCTATTGTGTTTCTTTTTGGGTGCAGCGATATTTTCGAATTAATGATTTTTTTATCTTATTCCTATATATAAAAAGAAATTTCTCAAATCTTAAAGGAAATATAGAAATCCTTATAGCTTAGTAAAATAGCTTTCAAGCAATTAAAATATACTGCAATCTATTCATTACTATGCAATATACGAAATGGAGTTTCAGGTTACAACTCAATTTATTTGATTATTTATTGAATATGATTTATTATATTAACCAAATATTTAGTATACTCTTTTTTAATTGATATATATTCTTGCTTTACATTCATTAGTTTTATCACTGAGTTTAACATTTGATAGAGTACTACTTTATATTGATTTATTATATACTTTATATCTGTAGTATTGATTTATATAATAAATCCTGCAGTTCTAGAAGTAGTTTATATAAAATTAACATCCTATTGACAATTTTGTATGGTTCTAAGCTAAATTTAAAATTGCTTTCGCTAATTTTCTTTTATAATTAGACTATAGCTAATCTACTTTTTGTTTCGTTTACTTATAGTATACCAGCAGATTTGCATAAAAATAAATCATTCTTAATATTTTCAGTGCTGCGAACTATTCCTTTTTCATTGTTAGTTTTTTAAGAGAATTCATGGTCCATGTATACCGTCGTCAATGAAACAGATATCTCATTTTGGCTTGTACTTAGCCAAGAGATGCCTTGGAGTGTCCAACTTTGGTTTAAAGAAATCAGCCCTTGTAGAAGACAATCCAAAGCCCAAGTCTTTGGAATATGGCCATCATAGGGTCAATGCAAGGCAAGTAAGGGTAGATTGATCTTTGAAAAATTAATATTTTTTACTATAGAAAACATTTTTTTCTCATCATAAACCCAATCATTATTTTACTATAGCCTAATGCCTAAGACTATAGTCAAGTTTATGTTATTATAGTATGTGAATTTCTTGTGGATTATGGGTATTGAGGGCGTAGTATCCAAAAACACGTAGAATCCAAAAACAACACCTTCGGACATTTTATAGCAAATATTTCTATATTTTTACATCCTCTATTTTCTTAAACTAATTTTAATATATGTGAAATTTTATATTCAATATAAATGTAGTAAATAAAAGTCAAAAGTTATTGAAGCTTGATAACTCTGATTTTACAAAGTTTCTGTGAACAAGTATTTAAGAAGGTGCTGATTTTAAAGTAGATATCAAATTATATCATATGCTTAGTTTATCACAGTTTAACTAAGATGTGTAGATATTTTTCTAAAGCGCTAAATGAATCAAATAAAAGGAAAGTTAACCAGTAGTGTCGCCAGATTTAATATGACAATGAATTTTAAATAGCGTTATAGGATAAACTTAAGATCATCAATTAGATGAACTTCACAATCCTTATCAACAGCATTATATTAAAGTCTTCTATTTCTTTGATTCCCTGCCACAAGTACATCTCGAGAGTGAAGAAATAGTAGAATAAATTCAATTAATAATAGCCGTACTTAGAATATTTAGGTGATGAGGAGCAAGAGTAGAATAATTGGAAAAACGAGTGAGAGGAATTCTAAGAAGTTATAAGCAGGTGGAACACGCCAAAAATCATGATGAAATTGTATTTTTTAGCTTCACCTGAGGATCCCTCAGAGTCTATTGTTATTTGTGAGCTACATGTTTCGTACTCTTATTACTATAATCTTTTAGGGCAACAGGAAGTTTTGCCTTTTGTGCAAATGCAGTCTCATATCTTTTTTCTAGGTTTACCTCTCCGTAAGGCAATTTAAATCATTGAAAATTATATCATTTTTAACTTATGATTTAATATTCTAAATTAAAATGTCCTTACACTTTATATAAATAATAAAATTTTATTTATTATTATTATATAAACATTAGTAATAAATAAAAAAATTAAATGATATATTTTATTTTACATCTTGAATAAAATAAGGTACATTATTATTATAAATTCTAAATATATCAATCCATGTTAAATTTTATAAGATATTTAAATATTAAAGAAAATTTGTAAGAACGATTTGATCGAAAAATAATCTACTTTAATTTTATTTTATATTTTGAATTTATATATTAAGTTTAATAGTTTTTCTCATTGTGTTTCATAGACTTAAAATATTACATTATATAATCATAAATTTCTCCCAATTTTAATATATTTTAAGTTATTTAACTAATTTGTCTGATATAATTTAAATGATAATGACTTAAAAAACCTTATAAAAAGCTCAGATAGAGTAAGATGTTACTGTTATGCAACTAATACTGGCAAAAATTTATGCAGAGCATAACAGTAGGAATTTTATATAGAAATATAGGTAAGATTTAGAAATAAATTGTTTGTACCACTTCAGTATAAATTACAAAATAATTTCTTCAATCCTTTGTTAAATATATAAAGTCAATAATAAGTGATTTGACGACAGATTATAATAGCAATTGTAAAATAAATTGAAATAATAAATACCAGTATGAGCAAGGATAGAAATGAAATTTAGAAAAGCAATACTTATAATTAATATTCAATCATATATAAAGTAAAACAAATCATACATTTCTTTGAATATTAAATTCTATTGTTAGAGTGACTTTAAAAATATTCAATTATTTAAATAATAAAAGTTTACATTAAATACCCTTTGTTTTCTCATCATAAAACAGAATATGGCTATTATAATACATATAGCCATTAGAATGGTGAGTATGATTTTTGTAAAGTGTATGAACTTCTAGTGGAGAACCCAAAAACATTTTTTTCGGACTCCATAGGACATTCCTGGCTATGTTCCTTTGTATAGAGTAGGAAATTGTCAAAAATTTTAATTCTCACAAGTCCTTAGACCTAAGGGTGCTTGTGGGTGTTCAACTATGTTCTCAAGATATCTGGTTTTGAAAAAGACCTTTGAAACCCTATGCTTGATTAATATAACTGTCCTTGGAGTAATATGAAATGAGTTGGACGACTTCTTAATATAATTTGGAGATACAATTTTTAAATTCATAATTTTTTCAGCCATAAAATCATAATCATTTTAATAAATATTCTTTATAATACCTATAACAAGGATTACACAATGTATATTCGTCAGTCTCATTCTGATATAGTATTAAAATTAAAAATATTGAAAAATTTAGGCGTAAAAAATAGAGAATATGAATTGAATGTTTTTGCATTTAGTGTATTATTTGATAGATTAAATTATACATTTATTTTTATTCTGATGATATCTAAACATTTAATAGTTCTAAGCTATTTACTTATTTTGAAAAAAAAACTTAATATTTGTGTTTAGATCTTTATTATTATCCCAAATATTAATATATCCCTTAGAACTTTTATATTAAGCCATGCTGATAATAAAAACTTCTTTTATATAAAGTATTTATTTAATCCATAGGGCTGATACATACATTTTACAAGAATCATGATTGTTTTTTATTTATTACTTAAGCCAATAAAGAATGTAAAAATTAGTGATAACAAAAATACTAGACATAGAAAAAGCTTACTAGCTATGTACTTTGTTACATTAAACAAAACTAAAATTCGAAAAATGATAATCCATAATGATCATTTAAGGTATGATCCAGTGCTAACATATTTATCTTTACCTTACCCGTGAAGAAGTTTGTATCTTAGTATAAAATGGCTGATTCATCAAAGCTAAATACATAGAAGTAGGTATTCCAGAAAAACGAAGTTGAAGCAATACCCGAATAATGAAATAATATTCAGCATAGTTGATATTAATTCTTAAGAGATTAAAGAGTATCTCATGAGTGATGGCTTGAACCTCAAATTATAAAAAAGGATCTTACGAAATTAAACATATATATAAACGATTAGATCAGAGGATCAACACTAAATAATGCAATCTCTATATCATTAACAAAAGCAGAAAGCTCAACTGTCAAGAAAAATGTTGGAAACATTCTTGAAGGATAAAACAGAGCATACCTATAATTGAAATAGGAGGTGAAAATAAGTCAAAGCAAAGGAATACATTCTTTCAAAATTTACAATTTTGTTCACTTATGAGCTAATTTTATATTATACTACCTTTTGAACTATTACGCATGCTTAAGCTCTAGTATTAATTTCCTTAAATATTGAATAAATTTAATCATTATATTAACTTAAATTATTATATACTTTAAACTCATGAAATAATATCTCTATATACTTCAATAGCTTTAAAAATCATTCTATATAAGCTTAATTTAAATACTCATAATAAAACAAAGATGACTTGAATATGTTTATAATAATATTTTGAATATAATATGAAAAATTATAAATAAATATAAATATTCAAAATATTAGTATTAAAATCTTAGTTACAATCACATAATCTGAAAATTTTAGATTAATAATTTTAGAATTAAATATTAAATCAATTCTAATGGAGTGATCAAATCTTTAAACTATCTCTTTAATCTCTATGCAATTTTGTAATAAAATATTTTTTATTATTATTTTTATCATTGTAAACTAAAAATGATTGATTCTGCTATAAAATATAACAGCATGAAATTTAAAAATTTAATAAAAAAACTTTCAATATTTTGACTGAGGATTTAAGGAAATAATAATAAAATAAGAAAGTATACAAAAACTTGGATAAATTCATTGAAAATACTAAAAGACAGAAATCAATAAAAACCACAATTTGAGTGTGAGATATGCAAGAAACTTCACAAAACACTAAGTGCTAAAGAAAAGCACAAAACACGAAAACATTTAGGAATATATGGGCCATCACCAATTAAGAAAGTGAAGAAATAGTTAGAGTAAGACCATCAAGCAAAAACTTTAGAATTTAATAATTTCTAACAATTAAAGAATGAGGAATTCAGGGAGTTAGTAGACAGAATTACTGTTCTAGAAACAGAATATAGAGTCTTAAAATATTAAAATGTCAAATTAGGCAAGAAAAAATTATCCCAGACCAAATTTTAAATGCAAAAAAAAACCAATGCCCTAATTTGTGAAATTAACTGTAATTACACAGCTTATAACATCAAACTTCTGATGGAAAAGTAATAGGTAAATTTAATTAAGAATTGTGTGATAAGCTTGCTGATGTAGTCATTTCAGACATGCCGTTTCTTGAGACAATGATAAACTTCAAGTATGATATACAAACAATACAACATTTGATGAACTTCCAAATCGAATAAATTTAGAAGAATGGTTAACCTTTTTCTGGGTGACAAAAAAGAAGTTAACATTGGGACTCAAATTTTTTAAGAAACACAAATACGCTTATTTTGACATGATAATTTGGGAAAAAGTTGATGAAAATTGGAATTTTTAAGGAGGTCCAAGTTATTATTTAGATCATAAGTTTGAGATTTGCTTGATTGGGAGAAAAAGTCAGGTTTTTTAATAAATGCACCTTCACACATTGACAGATATAATCAAGCCCAGAGAAGAATAGTTTCATAAAAACCTGACGAACTTTACGAAATAATTCATCAGTTGATCTCTAATGCTAGAATTATTGAAGCATTTTCAAGAGTTAACTACATCAGGAGAAATCACATTTGCTTAGGGAATTGGATTAAAGATGAAAAAGTCGGACATTTAAAATATGGGAAAATTGTTTGATATTGAATTTAAATTAATTTAAAATTAATAAATTTTAATAACGAAACCTTTTTTATTAAAACCTATATACTTCTAGTTTTGATTTATCTGACTTTAAGAAGTTCTACAAATTTTAAATTATATTAAATCAAATTACATATAAGTTATTTAAAAAAATCTATTTGCTTATATATAAATATATTACTATTCAACTGATTCAAATTTTATTCAAAATAACAAAGTTTTAATTAAATCTCTACAACCTAGATAATTTTATGTATAATTTGAATAATATTTATATTTTAATGATTTAATAAGATCTGGTAAAATTTTCGTAATTTTTTGAAAATGTGCAGTCCTTACATTCTATTACAGTTTTAATTACTAGGGGGAGGAAATTAATTAGGGGGCATTTTTACTTACTTTTTTGTTTTAAGTAAAAGCAAATATTTGGTTTTTTTACTTTCTATATGGTTAATTCAAATTCTTTTCATCATTAGTTATTTTAAGAGCATCATCGAATGAATCACTAATCCAACTAAATTTAAAGTTTGTAATTTATTATGCTATAGATTTAATAGCTAGATCCATGCCTTTTTTTCGCTCCAAAAGATTAATTGATTTATTGATAAAAGAAAAAAGGTTTTCAAATGAGGCCATTTCAAAATGATAAGGTCTTAAGTAATAAATGCTTATTTAGAGTAACCTGAATTTTTTTCTGAATATATGAACTGCGGTGGTATGTAGCATCGTTTACTAGGAATATAGTATCGACTCTCCAGTGTTTTTCTTTTTTGTCAAGTATAATAATTAAAATTTTAGAAAGTATTACTGTTATTGTAACTTTTAGTCATTTAAAAAAACACTTATCCCTTATTAAATATTTCTGCTATAACATTAACATAATAGAGCCGTGAAGAATCTTCAGAATAGTTCTTAAGTCCTTTAAAACTCAAAGTTTTCTTCACATCATTAGATAACTAGATGCTACTTTCATCAATATTTATGATATTTTTCTATAATTTTGATTCAGTAATAAAATCTTTTGCTGCAAAGTGACGAGCTATTGTTCATTCTTTGTTATTTCTTCTCTAATTTATTTTGTAAACTTTTTGATTATCTCATTTTCATCTTATTTTTTCATGAGCCTTAGCAGCTTATTTTAATTGATATTGACACTCAGATTTTCATTAATACTTTTACAAATTTCCTAAGTTGATTATAATGGTATGCCTGCTTAATGTTGCCTCAATATAAATTGTTAAAAATGCTCAAGGTCTTAGATTTTATTTCATGAGAGTTTCAAAATTTTTAAGTCCTAATAATCTATCTAATCATTAAAAGCATTGTCCAATTAAGTGCGGCTTAAATTAGATCTTTTTAAAAGGGCAAGTTTTTTAGAGCAATTTTTGTAAAAATACAATCGCTTAATTTTTGAAGCAAGAGTTTCCTGATTCTTTATTACTTATTCTTATAAATCTTATCCTATTGATCTAAATTTTTGGGAACCATAGTTGTCAATTTTATTAGTTTTTTTTACTACACTTTTTACTTAACTTTGCACATGAACTCTGTAAAGTTGCTATACAATTTCATTTACTGCATTTATAATTTCATCCGAACTGACAATAACTCTTAGTACTTTTAACTGATGATTGAGGTGAGCTTTAAGCGCTTTTGTAAAGAAATCTTAATACTCTTCTTTACTTATACAACTCTAGAAAATTTCAATTTATTTAGCAATTTTTCTGGAGTCACTAATGACACTATTATTGAGTGTTCCTTAAATTCTCTCTACTAATAAATTTTCCTTGTACTCTAGATCTAGATTTGTTATTTATTTTAGTTCGAGATCTTCCTTCTAAAAGTCTTGTATATATTTTACCGATGTGTGCTTTGCTCTTCCAATCATTTTAATTTTAGTTTGAGTTCTAGTAGTTAGCTTCATTTGATAAGCTACTACTAGATCTTAATACTTATCTATCGTTAAAGTCTTAGTTAAAAAACTTTCTGATATCTGTTTATCTGTAATCATCTCTTCTCTGGATGTTTTCCATTTTTGTTTGATATAAATTAAGTTTCTTGGCAAGTTATTATTCCTTTAAGAAATTTCTTCAAGTGTAAAGTTATTTAAGCTCCTATTCATTTATCTGATAAAATTAATATTTTAGGCCTATTTATAATTAAATAAAAACTTTAAATAAATGTGTGGTCCTAAATTGAACACAGACAGTTTGAGTTAATGGAATGGAGGCTATAAGAAATAAATATAAATTAATTGAGGGAAAAAATTGGGAGTAAAAAGGAACTTTATGATTTCTTATCTTAAGAGTGTGGGGCGTATTTGCCAAAAGTGAATTGTACTAATTTCTACTTTTTTAGAAGAGGTAATATTTGGTAAATAATGACTTTATAGTATTTGAAAAGGACAGATGTTTTAGTTGCTGCTGTGCCTTAAATAGAGGGTTTGACTTCTGACGATTTTTAGAGTCTGTCTTAACTAGGCCTTCACTTTTAAATAACATGCAAGACCAATTCGACTGGTTCCATTTAGATAAAATATAGATTTTTGGCATATTTTTGTCATTGGATGAAGAAGGCATAAATAGCATGGTTTAGTAAGCAAAAACTATGAGAAGATAAAGACTTGACCAGTCAAACAATTTGATCGTACACATGATGCAAGAATTCGTTTCGGTTTTATATAACTCTATTAACTACAGCGGTAAAATTAAACATTTTATAAACTCTTTTTAGTTTAAAAAGGAAGATCTGCATATTTACTTAAGTAATCAGCGAAGAGAAGATAAAGACCGAATGATAATGAGTAGATGAAAGATAACAATTAATAACCCTGACAGAGCAAACAAAAGTATCTGGAAAATATTGAAAGAATGTGACAAGAATTTCAGGGAATGAGAGAGCAAATTGATGATTTAATTAATTACAAGTAGTTAGTTCATTAACTTCAGAATGATGGACTTCTTGATGACTAAGGCTGTCCTTAAATTTTGGGACCTATTTTATAGAATAATAACTGCTAAATTAAAACGGTTTAACTCTTTGAGCTAAACAAATTAATTTGATTATTTTAAAATTTTAATTTAGTCTTAAATCCTTATTAACTTTTAAATAAAATAATCTCATAATCTGATAATAAAACACAGCTTTTTGACTTTCTTTTAAATCCTTTGTCTAATGCACTTGGATCATATGTATTCATCAATTTATAAAATTATTTCGAAAAATTCAAGAATCATTAAAGAAGCAAAAGTTTTTCGATATACCAATCATTTTTTCTGAATAAATTGGGTTATGAAATTTTCCAATTGTTGAAATAAGAGTCCGAAAGTAATTTGTTTTAAAAAGATAGCTTTGAAAAAATTAATAATCCAACAATTTTGAAATAATACTTAAACATGATAAGGTAAATTTTTTTAGAATAAGTGAAATCTTTTATTGATTTTAATGTTTATTTATTAAATTTATTAAAGTCTAAAAAGAAATGCTATTAGGGAAAATATAGAAATTTATATGTAATGTAATATTTAGTAATTTAAGAACTTATATTACAGAACGTTGCAAGATATTCTGAGTTTGTTAATCCGCGCTTCCGCGCTAAAAATATGCGCGGAAGAGCGGATAATATTGAATATAAAGCCGTAGAGAACCACATTTGTCTTAATTTTGCTATCTTAAATAGAGAAACATCACTGAGTTATAATGCCCTATTTTAATAATTTCTTAATTATTTATAATAATTTTAATAATATAGTTTTAATTATAAATTAAAACTTAAATACTTATAACTTTATAAGATTTCTTTATATAGATTTATCTTTAATATTAATTTTTAATTAAATTTCGTTTATTAAATATTATTAAAATTATTATAAATAATTAAGAAATTATTAAAATAGGGCATTATAACTCAGGTAGGTTTCTCTATTTAAGATTGCAAAATTAAGACAAATGTGGTTCTCTACGGCTTTATATTCAATATAATCCGCGCTTCCGCTCATATTTTTAGCGCGGAAGCGCGGATTAACAAACTCAGAATATCTTGCAATTTTCTGTAATATAAGTTCTTAAATTACTAAATATTACATTACATATAAATTTCTATATTTTCCCTTTAAGCATTTCTTTTTAGACTTTAATAAATTTGTTAAATCAACATTCTATATCAATAAAAAATTTTAATTATTCTAAAAAATTTACCTTAATGGAAAATTTATTATACTTATTCACACAATAAACTTCTGATTTTTATTAATATGGTATAGTATACTTTGGTATATTTTGGTAGTATTTTTGAAAAACTTAAAATATAATAATTTAATTAGAATTTAAAGTTTAAAAACCACTAAATAATAATTAATCTATATAAAAATCCTGATTTTACAAGTGAAGACTATTTAGGGTAAATAAGAATACTTCAAGAAGCTTTTACAACTAATTTTGGAGTTATTAAGATTAGTATATTTTGGGACTATAAAAGGGGGAAAATAATTTTGAAAAATAATAAACCTAATGAGTAATAAATCGACTATAAATAAGTCAAAAAACTAAAAAAAGCAAAAGTAAATTGAGGAATCCTCTTAACCTTCAAATTATGCAGCAGAATTTTTCAATAAAAGTTAACTGGATGAATTGTAAAAAGAAGAGACTAAAAATAAAATACTAGAGTACATTAAGAAGAAAAAGATTATGGGGAAAAATAGTTTCAATGATGTTTAAAATAGAATTGCAAAAAAAAGTTTGGTACAAGCCCAACAAATACACATAAGAATTGGTTGATTGCAACTTTAAATAATTTAAAAAGTGATTGTAAGTTCACTACCCCAGCAAATAAAGGACGACTAAACATAATAAAATGGAAATCAATCAAAGAAAAATAATCAAAAAGAAACCCTAGTTCTTGACTAAATAGAAGGTGATAAATATTCTAGCACATCCGAGTAGGAGGTATAAGCTAATAAATAAACATAGCCAGTTTTTGAATCATTTAGTTCTAATTAGAATTTGACTGAAACTGAAGATTCTCAAACATTTTTAGTCGGAACTTATCTTAATTTGGATAAAGTTGAAGAAATAATAGAAAAGAATTATTAACAAATGACAATCAATGCTTTGTCTGATATGTACATTTGATTGTTAGTATAAGTCCCTGAGTTATTAGAAACTAAAATATACGAGAAACTCAATCAATATGTGTCATTAACTATTTGAGAAAGTAGAAGAACTAAAAAAATTCTTAAAACTACTGAAGCCAATTAAATCTAACAATAAGTAAGAGAAGGAATAGAAGAGATTTAAGATGCTTTAAGATTTTAGTTACCGATATTAAAAAACAGCACCTACTATTGGCATAGCTTCACGAGAATCTCTCGCAGTTCATGTAAAAAAGCTTATGAGTAAAATTTAATGATAAAAAAGGTTGATACAGCTTAATTCAAGATAAATTAACTATCAAAGAGATAGTTGAATTTTAAGAGTAAATTAAATCGATCTAAGAGTCTCAAATTAAACAAATAAGCAGCTGTGATAATAACATTAAAACTATTGTTGATCATGTCATTAAGAATATAGCTGACTTCTAAACTTCTGAAAAAGATAGCTTATAAATAATAAATAACAATATTAAACAAGTAAATGTAAGAGTTACTATTTTGGAGAAAAATGAATTAAAAAATAAGAATGAAAAAACCCCTCATTCTTCAAACTTAAAACAATTAATTAAAACAAAATTAAGATAAAATTCAAACAAGTTAAAACACTCTTATCAATCCTGGATAAGACTAGGAAGTTATTCAAACTGTTTAGAGATTCAACTTGAGAAACGATCAAATTGGATTCATAATTATTGAAGGTAAGAACTTTTTATATGATAAAATTGCAAAGAAAATTTACTCCATATAAGAGTAAGTTATTTCGTGATTATCAAACTTACTTTATTACTTCATTACTTATACATTATAACTTACTTATTGACTTCGTGACCATCATGGGGTTTTGGGGTTTATTTCAGCAAAATGAGCATTATAATAAAAAACTAGTAACTTATCGTAAACTATATTCATTATAAATGAATATAGTTTACAAAATTCTGAGCTAAATGACCTTTTAAATGACATGCTCAGAATTGACTTGGAAATCTAAATACAACCAATCATTTGCGTCTTCACATTTGATCATAAGATTTATTTATATTGAATTATTTTTAATAATATTAAACACAAATCATATAACTATGTTCTTCATAAAAACAACTAACTAACGAATTGCAAGTATCAGCTGTTTTCATTTGCATTAAGCTTCATACTAAGTTTTAACTAGAACTTTAACTTAATTTACAATGAAACTAAAAGCTAACACCTCATTAATCATTTGAGTGTGTGGTGTAGGTTCTAGTAATCAGTCTAAATCGAATAAGTGCTTAACGATTGATTTTATATACAGTGATCATAACAACTGATCCAGTTATTAAAATAATATGGCAAATTAATTTGATTAAATACATAATTAAATAAAAGAATGAAATGTGTCAACATACATATTCTCTGCTCTAGGTAATAAATGAATAACAAATTTAACTGAATAAGATTCTTCTAATTCACTAGAGTAATGCCTAAAATGCATGTAGATTTTACAGATTTCTTTAAGACTCATTTTGCCTAGTAACTTATAGTTAGAAGCAACTACTTCTGATAGCTACAGCTGTTTCTTTATATACAACTGATGGTCATTAACTAGAAACAATTTATAAGTAATTAATATAAGGATTTTGATATTTTATTCTGATATCTATTAAATAACTTAAGTTTGATATTTTAATGTGTAAATATGCCGACAACTCAGGAGTATGTTTTTCACAAGATTCCTCTCTAGTAATTAATCTAGTTTTATTTTTGTAAGTGATTACTCAAGCTAATTTTGGGTAATATGTAAACTGTGTTTGTTAATCGTTGGAGGTGACTATAACTTTATATTTAAGCTACTCACTCCCATGATTGAATGAGTGGCATTATTCCAATATTAGATAGGAATATATATATTAATTTTTTAATTTTTAATTAGAAACTGATTTATCAAAAATGACGAACGTTAAATGGAATTATTCAAAATAAAGACATCACTTTTTACAGAAAAACATTAGGATTATCATTGAAAAAACTTTAAATATTTGCAAAATTAAATACAACAACTACCAATACAGCGGCAACTACAACAATAACAACTTTCAAGTCAAATCCCAATATTTCAAATTAAACTATATCAGAAAAATCCTAATTGCAAATAAATAGGAGTACCTGTACTTTGAACCAGAAAAAATCAAAATTCCTAGGAGATTCTGTGTCAGCAATATTATTAATCATAAATCTTCAAAAATTAAAAGTTTTGTTTATTAATTAATTAACTGAATATATTTCTATAATTCATAATAAAAATTATTATGGACTTAAAACACAAGAAGTGTTAATAACCTCTCCCAATGCTTATGCAAATAGTCTTTATATATTCAACGTAAGTATTTACTATTTCAAGAATTTTAACTTAAAACTCTAATTTTACTATAAACAAGTATGTAAATTCAAAATTTCCATAAATTTATCTAAATTCTCATAATATAGTTTTATGATTGTGCGATTTCAGAATATATATAATCTTACTCACGAATTATTATCTACTAAAATCTTATTTCACAAAATTCTCTAATAGTACAGCCAAACTTATATATTTGATAAACTAGAATCAGTTAGGAAATCAATAATATTAAATATCAAAATGGCTAATTAATTAAGCATTGATATATCTATTAATCGCACTATGTTTGAAATAACTTTCATTAATCTCATATTTTTCTGTATAATGAAATTAGTTTTATGTAAACCCCAATACGTATGTACACATAGAATTTGTAAGTTGATAAAAAGTTTTAAGTATATCGATAAATAAGGAAATTTAAAAGGACAGAATTTAACTTAATTTGAGGGAGCCGATCTCGAGAATGCAAAAAGAAGGGTTGGCACTATCACGGCTCTTACAAAGTTTGAATATGATTATATTAATATGATTAGATTGGTGTGATTTTTAATTTTAAGTTCAGAGCAGTTTGAAATCCAGTAGGTTGTCGAGGCCGTTCTCGAGATTTTTCAACATTGGTATACTATTATACCGGTCTGACCCCTATAATCCAGTGCTTTGGCTTAAGCCAAAAAGCATTTTTTAGGGTCAAAACTGAAGACCCAAATTTTCGATTTCGGGTGCCATTAACTTCTAGATATTCTCGTCTTCACATTTCTACTGGCCATTATTCAGTTATGGACGGGGAAAGGTTTGAATTTCGAAAGTTGCCGCGGATTTCGACATTTTTCAAAAAGCCAATTTTGGGTTTTGCCCATCTTGAAAATTCCTAAAATATATCACAGCTCTTCAACCACCCACCTCCAGGCAACTCTAAGCTACTCGTTTAATGAGTTATAGTGAATAATCATTATTTGTCTTGGTTTGGCAGTGAGTCAGCCATAAATCCGGAGGATATAAGCAAAAGAGTGTTTTTTTCATATAGTTAAGGATCAATAATCCAGTCGAAATTTTAATAATCCAGTGGTTTAATAGTAAAATACAGTCGAATTAATCATTAAAATTAAGCATAAATCAGATGAATCCAGCCACTGGATTTTAGAAAACCTCTGAAATCAGCCTTCAATAACTTTTGAATGCGAGTGCTGGTAAGCTTAAATCTTCGATATTATCTTCTATTTAGAAGGTATTAATGATTTGCAAGTGCCGCAGGAGGCACCTGATTAGTCAAACTCAGATTGGATTTTTGAAAATCATCAAGCCAATGGAAATTTTGAAGAAAATTTTAAAGCCAAGGGCATTAAGTGTGAGTATTAAAATGCGCAAGACAGCGCTAAAATCAACCGCGCTAAAGAATTTCTGCAATAAAATAACTATAACTTGAAAATGCTGCTGTAGCAGGCGGATTTTGCAGGTTATAATAAAACTTTTGATTTTAAGTAGTATGTGAGAAAGTATATAAATAACAAAAAGCCAAAGAAGATCAAGCACAGCCATAAGAGTAAATCCGTGGTATCACAGCCTCTAGATGTTACTGCTGCTATCGAAGCGATTAAGGAGAATGAATAAGCTACGAATCTCAGCTTTACAAGTGATTAAAATCAAAATAAAGAACCCTTACCTCAACTCTTTATTAACTATGGCTCGATCATTGGCCATGAGATTCTCATAAAGCACTTCGAAAGTTTCAAGAATTCTTAATATTATTAAAGGTCTTGCATTTTGCAAGAAATAGTTACTCGAAACACCCAGTCACTTTTCTCCTTCCTAAGCAATTTTGAGAACGTTAGTGACCAGAAACTAAGCGAGAACTTGTTCTCATTGCTCGTGGATTTAATTTAGAGCAATAATAATTTAGATGAAGACTCAAAGCCACGTATCTTTTTAGCTGCTCTTGGTTATTACATGGGAGAAAGAGTATAAATCGAAGATGAATTAATTCAAGAATCAATCTTATTATTAATTCGCTCACCTAATACGAGACAAGCTCTAGGTTTAGCGAACTTTGTATTCTTTAATTCAGTTGCAGCATTCACTAAACAGCTTGCACCAGTGCAGAAATTGGATTCTACTCTCCCCTATATTATACAATTAATGGGTTAAACTTGGTAATTATTCGCAGTCGACTCTCAAGTTTAAAAGCTAATACCTACTTCATTCTTTATCTTGAATGTGCCTTTCATGACTCTACTCAAGCAAGACTGTGGCTTGCACTTAATCAGAGACATACCTGTAGAATACACAGAGTACTTCGTAAGAATTTGTGCTCTCTCTTGCTCTCCTACAGTTGAAGCTCTCAAAGATTATATATCAATTACTAGGGCTACTTTCTTACAGAAGTAAGAGGTTATTGGTTCAAACACTATGGTTTACTTTATGAAAGGCTTTGCATAAAGGCTGCAGAGCAGAGACGAGCAGTGGGTAGGCAAAGTAGAGCAGTTCAAGAAGCTTCAGCAGCAAATCATAGAAGCTTAAATTGAAAAGAATGTGAGTGTGAGCAACAGCATTATTGAAAATGCCTTAATGGCGACTGCTCTGAAATTCAAAGAATTTTACACTTACCCAAAAATATGGAAGCTTTCTCTGATAAAACAATTGTAGACTTACTTCAACTCTTTGAGAACTCTAATACCTCGCACATGTTAGCTCGTGCTTTCAATTCAAAGCCACAGAATGAAAAGTTAAGTGTGAGTAGTGACTTAGAAAAGCTGCAGCAAAATCTTGGCTTTAAGTTATATAGTTCTCAAATTTTTGTGCATTAACTATATTTGCGAAAACTTGCACGCAAACCATTTAATACATTTTGGTATTGGTAATGGCAAGACCTTGATCTGCGTTGCGTTAGCCATTCTTATAGCTCTTAAAACGAAGCTATCCGTAATCATAGTTGGCAAGAATGAGCACTTAGTGCAGAGAGATTATCAACAATTTCAAAAAGTTATTAGTGCAATGAAACTTGATTCAAACCATAATTTCTTTGCAAAAAGTACAGGCATTTATTTTTTCACTCAACCTCAACTCAAGAAACAAATGAAGGCTGCTAAATTCATGAGTGTGTGGCACGATAGCATCGTGCTTATTGATGAATACGACTGGATTCTCTTCGATGGCTCTGCTGACAACATTATAAACCAGCTAAATTTTTACAAACAATCAAGAAGTATTTTAGGATTTTCAGGAAGCCATCTTTCTCAAGGTGAAGAAAATTGTCTTAGTTTAGCTTTGCATAGCACACCTGTAGTATTCCCTACCCTTGATAAACTGTAAGGAGATAAGAAAACTTAGTTATCAGACTTGCTGGTAAGTTCAAATCAAGGAGATTACTTACAAAGAATCAAGGAAATCATAAAGGATTAAGTAGCTGTTTCACCAGTTTTAATAGTGGCTTCAACAAATTACAGTGCTATTGAAATAGGTTTAAAGAAATCCGATTTTGATTTCATTAGTTTCAACCACTCCTAAGCGACTGCAATTGAATCTGTGCTTGAAGGCAGGTATTTAATGAGAAATGCAAGCAAAAACTACGGGGTTTACTTGCTCAACGAGGCACAGGGGAGAGGAACAGATATCTAAACTAATGATGAAATCGATTAAAATGGTGGTTCATATTTAATCATTGCTGATGTTTTCTCACAAAGATCTGAAGAATAAATCATTGGTAGAATTGGGAGACTTAACACTAAAGGCAGGTGGCAGCGAGTATTATATAAGCAAGCTTCTAAAGATAGTGCAGAGCAGCTGCTAATAGTTGAAAAGAAAGAGATAGAGCTTATACTTGCTCACAAGCACAATTAAGTATAATCAATTTTATAAAATCGATTAGAAGCAATGGAAAATTTTCTTGAATAAAACCAGGTGCCTTAAGAATAAATTTCTGCAGAGCTTTCAAACGAATAGGAGCAAGATAATATTGTAAGAGAAATCGTTCAACATATTGTATCTCTCACTGAAAAAGCTTACAGCGAAGCAAGCAACCCAGCAGCAGTAGTGAAGCAAAATAATCTTGAAGAAGAAAAGGAGCCTTAATAAATTGAAGAATAAGGTGAATAAAGTAAGTTGGGTTTTTATTAACCTTCTCTCATAGAGCTTATTGAATAGAAGATGAGTTAAAACCTTGTGCTTCAAGATAAACCATTCGAGCAGGTATAGCAATTGGTGCACAGGAGTTTAAAGTGGTAGCACCATGAAATTACTAAGGCTCAAAGCAGAGAGAGATCCAAAAGTAAAAGCAGTTCTGCAAGTTAAAAGAGAAGATTATTGAAAGGTTAACAGAAGCTTGAATTAATCAAAGAATAAAATAAGAATTGAGAGTTGGTTACTCGTCGCAGTGCTAGAGATAAAACATTCACTTGCACTTATACAGAGCTGCCAGAGAGTGAAGAGACAATGGAAAGATGGTTGAAGGCAGGCTCGAGTGAGAGAAGGCACTTTAAAAGCCGACATAAACCATAGAAATTCAGAGAGAAAACCAAGATTAAGAATATGAGATTTATCTTAATTTTTTAAAGAAATTCACCATATTCATGTTTTTTCTATTAATAGCATATAGAGAATCGTGGAGGAATAGAAGCAGCAGCACTCATTGACTCATGTTTGGAGATTGATTTTGCATATTCTACAGGTTACCATCTTGCATAAACTGCTCTTTCATCTTGCGTAAGTCAAGCAACTCACTTTCCATATTATCATGTTATTGCTTCAACTTTTTAGTTTAATGCAAGAATTCTCGCTTATCTTATTTCAAAGCATCTTCATAATCCTTTACCTCCTCTAACTATTCACGGGTTCTCTTTCTTTTAGATGAATCCTTAACGAGATTCACAGCCTTACCTCGCTCAGCTACACAAGAAATTAAGAGAGAGTAAACTTACTGCTAAAGTTAAGGCATCTGCTGAGAGCGTCCACGACCTCGGGTCTCATTTCTATAACGAGATATCTATTTTACTCGAGCTTTTCTCTTCGTTAGAGCATTGCATCATGAATCATCTGGGAGACACCGTCGGTGTCTAAGGTGAAGAGCAAATCGCAGATCCATTATCTGTCAAGGTGGACCCAATCTCGTTCTTCAGGCAAGTATTGCAGCAGTCTTGAAGACCCTCTTGCATAATCGAGAAAGTCTTGAACTGTAAGTCCATCGATTTGAGGCACTGCTGACACTTTAACTGCGTCTCTTCTTACGTACTATATTAACAGTTACAGGGTTAAGCTAGGGCTTACGTCTTTCTCTGCTCTTATGATTTACTTAAGTAAATAAATGTTGGTGGAGTCCGCTTTTG
Source organism: Oxytricha trifallax (assembly GCA_000711775.1). Taxonomy (NCBI): domain Eukaryota; phylum Ciliophora; class Spirotrichea; order Sporadotrichida; family Oxytrichidae; genus Oxytricha; species Oxytricha trifallax. The sequence goes on along the minus strand of ARYC01000230.1, from coordinate 4,851 downwards.
GTAAGAAAGCGTGGCAGTCTTGGGCAAGAAAGTTGTATAGCTCTTTCTTACTTTTGCACTTCTGGGCGAGTTCTGAAACATTGATACCAGTAAGTTGCTATTGGTTCATTAAACTTTAAAATTAAGGTGCCTTAAACCATTTTATATAGGCCAATTTCGATTCAGGAAGTCACTACCGTTACTAAAATCAGAGAGTGCTTTTCATAATAATGAAATCGTACCAGCACGATCCAATTTCCGCTAGCGGAATTCCTACCAGCACCAACACAATTCATTATCAAGAATTTGAATTTTTCATTAATCAATCCAATTAAGGATTCAAAGTAAAGTCAGCCATTAATAATTATTAAAGTACTTAAGAATATAGAAATTATTTGTCTGGGTAAAGAATAGAAATTTTAATTACATATAGTATTCGCTAGCTATCATTTATCACATACTTTTTTATACTCAAAAGCTTAACAATAAGCTATTTACTGTGAATAAAATTTAGAGAGATTCTTAGTATAATTCTAAGAAATTTTAGACATTAATACATTTTTTACTAAGTAAAATTTTAGAACAAAAGTTCATCATATAAATTACTAAGAATAATAGAATAAATTTAATTTAATTTAAGGTTATTATTTGTAAATCCAGCAATTCTTTATTCATTAATTAAGAAGTCAATATGCTGCCCACTTAATCAATACTTATTATTAATTGAATATTAAGAATTGCTCAATTATCACACACTTATTCCATAGTATAATTCTCTATTTCACATAAATATTTCAACAATTTTGGATTTATAATGATCTTTACAACTGCATTGCTAAACTATTAAATCACTTCGATTCATTAAAATAATAGTAATTACTTTAAAGTTAAACTATTTTAATTCTCAGAATTTGAGAGTAAGTATACGATACTAATAATAGAATCAAGAATATAGCTCTAAAATAGTGATTTATTAATAAGCCAAACTTAAAAGTAATTTTAAATTTTTCATCTATATAATTTTAATTCATTGAAAATATCAAACAATTTAAATTTAATATAAAAACTAATATTTCATTTTATATTAATATAAATTTAAGGAAGTATATTTGTATACCTTTATAAAAGGTTGAGATTTTCTGCAAATGTAAAATCACAAATAAATAATAATTAGTAAAATATAGAAAAATGATTTTTCCTATATACTAAGATTAAATATAAATAAATAAGTATAAAATAGTTACTGTAAAATAATTATTCTTAGTAAATTAATTTTAATTACTGAAATAAAGATTGCAATAAAATTTGATTTTTATAAGTCAATAAAACAAATATTAATATGTTTGAATATTTAAACTTTATAATAGAGTTTGAAAATCATATTTTTCAACTTTACTTATGAATAATATTGATTATTTATCATATAAAAAACTATAAATATAAGCCTTATTTTAATTAAAAAACAATTTTATAAAAATAATGAAGAATAAAGTTCTGAATATTCAAACTTACAAACTTTTACTCAAAATTTAATGTTAACTTTTATAAATCCTAGCAATAGAAATCCATTATTTACTAACTTTAATTTATCTATAGATATAAATATAATTTAAATAGACTATTTTTAAACATAATAATTAATTAATTGTCAAATAACTAAATATACTTAGAATTAAAGATATATTTATAAAATTTTTTGATTTTATTTTACTATATAAAAATTAATACTTGAATTATTTTTAGTATAATTATATATAAATTGTAAATAATTAATTAAAATATAGATAATTATTTGTTTATTTTCTTATAAGTTGAAATATTTTGAGAATAGATAAATTTGTTAGCTAAGGGGTTTTGGGAATTTAATTAAAATTTTCAATTTAAAATAGTTTGAATATTCAAATTTAGTGAAGTTAGAATGAAAAATAAGAATAGTAACTTATACTAACTATGAATTTAAGAAATTTTAAAGTTCAAGTATTTTTATAATCAACTTTAATAATTTTATATCTTATTTTTTATAAACAATTTTTACTTATTATAACTTTTACAATTTATAGACTTACTTTTAACAATAATTATAAGATATAGATATTATAAAATTTATAAATAAACTAAAGTCATTCATATTTCTTAAGTATCAGGATTTATAAAATATTTGAAATATATAAGTTAATAATGAAATATAGTAATTTGAGTTATAATTTAAGTAAAATTATATATAAAACAAGTTTTATAACTTAACCAGCACTATTTTTATACTATATAAATTTAAATTATCTTAATTTTAGACTGTAGAATAAAATATGCAATAAAAATGAGAATTTATAAAATAAGTATAAGATATAAATTTAAATAAATTGAATTTATTTTATGTATAAAATAGAATTTTATGTATAAGTTTTATGTATAAATTAAAATATAAATAAAAATAAGCAATTTTATTCCAAACTTATTATAAAATATGCAAAAATTTGTTGATTTTATTGTTTAAAAAATTAAATTTAGGTTGCTCAAAATTTTGGCTTCAAAAAATCCATTATTTTAAGTTTTGAAAGTTTGCTCTAAAAATTGGTATATTTAGCCACCTATTTAAGCCAGAGCAATAATTAAATAGTTATAATAAATAATTCAAAAAATTTAAACATAAATGATGAGTAATTGCCCCAACTCAGAGAGTTGCAACGAGAATTAACCGTGCAGTGTATGCAGAGCTAAAATTAACAACAGATACTTCTCTTCTTCAGAGAATTAAATTTAGTAAAGCTAGCAATAAGCTAGCGAAAGAGTCGCTATTGGATAGCAATTGGTTGATTAAAATCAACAAAATCCCAACTAAAACCCCTTGGCTAATTAATTAGTCTAAAACCCGCCTCAGCAAGATTAAATGCAAGGATAAAATCCTCCTATTATTTAAGCTCCTCCCAACAACCAAAATTTAAATCAACCACCTCCCCAAATTCAACCTATGATTCAGCAAAATCCTCCCAGAAACCACTAACAGATAAACTAAATTTAACAGTTTATCAATTTTAAACTTGATATATTCCCGCAGAACAGGTTCTCAATAAGCTAGAACCCTTCAATGATAACACACCTCTACTCCTTAAACTATGATAAGTTATTTTAGAATGTAGTCAAGTTCTCACAATATTTAATCAAGACAGAGTATTATGAAAAAAATACTATTAGTTAATCAAATTCCACCGACCTTAATGATATTCAAAATATTCAAAAAATGAGCCTTAAAAGACCAAATAAATTCAATCAATTCTTCCATGCATTGAATACAATTATGAGCAGCACGTACTTTATTTGTAACGAATAAGCAATTCAGCACTCTATCGTGAACTTAAGAAAGCCAGATATTTTAGCACTTGCCCTCTCCAGAAACAAAATGTTCGACGTTGATAACTTTGCTGGTGTTATCCATGACAGTAATTTCCAAAATTTCAAACTTCAAAAATTCGAGTGTAAAACTAAATATGAATTGCTTGATTAAAGCAAACTAGAAGGTAAGTTGTTGTAGTTTTTGTCAAATCTTAACGTTTCACCTATTTTAATATGGACTGTTGACAATGAAAATCAAGAATTCATTGTAATCAAATAAAATCAAGGAGATTGGTTTTACCTTAACAGAGATAGCTTAACATACAAAATCACCAAAGATCCAAAATCATATGTTTCAGACCTTGCCGACTCAATCGAAGAACTCAACTAGCATGACTTTATTAAGGATTTCTTTGGAGCAGTCAACATTTTTTATTAAGTCCAAGTTTGCAATTCTAATGATAGAAAAATTGACAAGACCTTACACAACATGTTCCACTTAATTTATGACCAAAAGAATTACACTTAAGCAACCTAATTTTGGACTAGTTTTAAATCATTAGCTGAGCAGTAATTAAAATTACCAGAGATTCAAAATAATAAATTCGCATTGCCACCTCTCAAAGTCAATCCAACAAATTCATTTTCGTTTCAGAACACTCAAAATCAAGGAAAAGCACAGAAAAAAAGGCAGGCTAAAAATTCCAAAAAATTGGAATCAGATTCTCAAGATACCTATGATGAAGCAACATCCAGTTCAAACTCCAGTACTCCTATCAAAATGAAGACTAGAAAGCAAGCAGCTGAGGAAGACGAATTGCTTAAGAAGAGACCTAGAAAAGGTTGAGCAGGGGAATTAATTCAATTAATTCCAATATTAAACTGGCTTGGTAAGTGCCAGATATTTTTTTATTATTAATTAATCTTAATTTCTTTAAAAATTAAAAACAAAATTCTTTATTCTTATTTATTTTATTCTTTATTTCTTATTTATTCTCTCTAAATAAATTAAATCTAAAGTAATGTTGAAAAATGTTTAGTACTCAGAATAAAAAATGAAATTAATAACCATATTTATTTTATAAATAAGTACCTTTAATTTATAAAAATATTTTAAACTTAATTAAAGCATTTAAAATAAATAACTATAATTCTTCCGAAATATTTTTCTTATATACACTTATAAAAATCCATATCTTATAAAATATGCAAACAATTGTCAATAATAGTATTAAAAATAGTAAATATCTCAAAATAATGCAGATTTAGGGCTTAGTATGCAAAAATTGCAACTATTATTTTACTTACCTTAATTAATTTAATTTTTGATTAATTAATAAAATGTCTGCTTGAAAAAAAGATCGAAAATCTATATAAAGGAAAATTTTGAATTACCTTAAATTATTTATATATAGTGTAAAATTAGGGCACCTTATTCACCTACGTGAATTTAATATAGTGAATTTAGGCACACTATAAAGAGTGCCAGTGATATAAGATTAATTACAGATAAATGTGCAAGTGAAATGTTTGTTACAATAC